>JAMZAV010006145.1:0-39365 GCA_024449915.1 Sweltsa coloradensis
GCGTATCTGCTTCCAATGCAGAAGGTCCAGGGTTCGATTCCCGTCAAAGTCAGAAGTTTTTTAACTTCTGATTTGGACTCAAGTCCATCAGTTCTTGTCTTAGGAGTTTGTAAACGGTGACTTTGGAGCCGTCCTAGCAACGAAACACATAATGAATTCAGAGTTGTTCTGAATCGGCCTTGTTGATTCTGGCGTTGATCCGAGGGTGTTCGCTCTGTCCATACCACCGATTGCTATGTTTCCTATTAAAAATATCGATCTTTGGTTGGTTATCGCTCACTCGTCGATTGCGTCGGGGCCTACAGGGTTGGCTTAGTCGCTTTGATTTACTGTCCCTCACTGAAAATCAGTTATATAACTGAGTGGGTAGATTCTCAATACAATTTGTTTATTTATTTAGTAGCGGGCTACTTTGTAACATGTTACTTTATCAGAAGCGAGGACGGTAGCGCACTAATTTTGAAAATGTTGTAAAGTAGAAAGTAGCTATACAAGCAGCAAGCTACTTCAAAATTCACATGATCCAGCCTTTTGACATTCCTTTCAAACACATAAAAGTAGCTAAATTACTTTCAAAGGTCAACTAGTTGTAGCTGTGCTTCCTGCCTGTAGGCCTATTACATCATATACCTATTTTTATTTATTAATTTCTACAAGAAAATTCTTTCAAGGTATTATTGTTATATTATTCTGCATCCTAATTTGAGTAGTACTTATTCATCTTTAATTTTAACACTTTTCACTGTCTCAACACAAGTTATACATGTACCATAACGTACCTGTCAAGGTGAATAAAGATCAAATCAAATCAATACTACAGTATGTGAATTGTGAGTGTTCAACTTCCATTTCAAAATACCACACATTACAACATAGAAAATATCACACACTACATGGGATGGCAAATCGGCATAAGGTACAGCAGGTACTGGCACTCGAATAAAACTTTGGTGTAAACACCAGTTTGACCTGGTATTTAAATTTAAAAATTATTTAAATACCAGGCTAAACTATGAGTATTACGAGAACATTTTTATATCAAAGGGTGTTTTGTTATGAAGTAGAAATTATAAGATAAGTATAGGTAGGCTCCAAGATTGTTTATTCACTGTTTTACTTGTACAAAATATACCACACATGTATAATACAAACATTACTCATTATTAATCAAAGTCATTAGTCTTGTCATCGTTTATTGTGGATCATTCAATCACTACTACTTATGTACCACACTCTTTACCCAACATGTTGAAAATATACTAAATGTAAGCCCTTAACCCTTGGTTAACCACCTGTCTCTGAGAAGCATAACTAACCACCTGGGGCACGTCAGGACCCCATCATTAAAGCCCTTGTGTTTGCCAGGTTTCAGATTTTGGAACCTAATATTCGTCAGGAATTAATGTTTGAACCTTTCTGATGACCACTTAGTGTTTCAAGAGTTAAAATTCGCGAAAATTTTAGTGTTTTTTCCACTTGAAAAACTTTTTTTAATTTTATTTTTTTTTACCAATGATGTTTAATGTATGATTGGTTCGATTTCACAAAAAGTTTTCCCTTTTTTGTTTACTTTGTTGAAATTTTGACCAATCCCCCTTCCTCCCCCCCCTTCACTTGAATTGACCTTTTTCATTCATATTTATATGTATGATTTTTTTATATTATATATATATGTATAATTTACTATGATAAGTATATATAAGTTCATATCTATCAATTTACATGAAAAATATGGTTATTTGGTTAGGGTGAAATGCATTGATAAACATTTTGCCAATGTGAAAACACTTGAAAATGTTTTACGTAAGAAGCCACCTGGGGTCCTTTGAATCCCCGCGAGGTTCGTGGAGAGTAATACGTAACACATGGAGACCGGGCTCCAACTGAATTTTCATTGGTTAGATGTAACTTGAAGGTACTGAGACTCACAGTTAGCCACGCCCATAGATGCGCTCATGGCTAAGCAATAAATGTTGACTGGGGGCCGCATGGACCCCAGGTGGTTAACCAAGGGTTAACAAAATGTTATTTTATTGCAGCATATACCACTACTTCCTCAACGATTTAAACATGAAATAAAACATATCAATCATGTTAAGTACCAAGACATTGATGTACATTTGTTTTGTAACATTAAAGATACAGACGATCTGAAAAGTTGGATGGCAGACTTTCAAAAAGATACAACAACCTCTTTCAAAATTAAAAAAACTCCCAAAGTTACTGGTAAAAAAATTGTGTTCAAACAGTATTATGTGTGCTGGCATTCGGTGAGAAGCAACCGAGTTAACAGTGATACTGCACCAAATGTTCGCAATACCAACTGCTCATCCAAAGTAACCTTCACCATTCATTCGGGACAATATGGAAGCACCTTTCCAGACCAAATGCCATGCGAAATTCATTTGCAGCTAAACCATAATCATGTGACAGTGGGTGCTGATGCTCTCCGTTTTCGACCTGTTGCCGAAGACATTAAAGAAAAACTCATGGATTTGTACCATAGAGGACATACGGCATCAACAGCGCTAGAGACCATCAAGATAGACATTCAGAATCAAACTCCAGATAACTATGAGGAAATACTTGCTGACAGACACGCATGCCCAGACTATCAGTCATGTTATAGGCTATACACCAAAGAGTTCCAAAAGGAATATGGACCTATTAATGGTGATTCCTACACCTTCCTTAAGACTAAACTGGATGAATACAATGACCAATTTGGCCCGTGTGCTTTGTATGATATAAGCCAGGAAGAAATGATTGTTGTAATTTGCACCCCTCTTATGAGAAGGGCAAATAAATTGATTCAACAAAGTGCAGAAATGGTTTTTATTAACTCTTCAGGCACAGTTGATCGAGATGGACACAGAATGTTTTTGCTGCTTACACACTCTGAAAGTGGCGGAATACCTCTGGGAGTGTTCATAACATCATCAGAGTCTGCAGAGATTCTCAAAAAAGCAATGTTTATGTTTAAGAACTTGTTGGGGGATGATGGGTTTTATGGACAGCCAAGTGGTCCGCTAATATTCATGACTGATGATTCCAGCAGCGAGAGAAACGCATTGACATCAGTTTGGCCAGATTCTATTTTACTCTGATGTCTTTTTCATATCTTACAGGCCGTTTGGCGTTGGATCCTCAAGAACACGCATAAAATAGAAAATGCTGACAGACCTATGTTGTATTTCCTATTTAAAAGGATAATTGTATCAGAAACGGAGACCTAGTGTTATAACAATACGAAGAGTTCTTGAGGCATCCATTAGCTGAAAAGTATCCAAATTTTGTTTCTCATGTAACAAAGGACTGCTGGGATCGGAAGGAAGCTTGGTCTCTGTGTTTTAGAGCAAAAATGCTTGTCTGTGGAAACAACACAAACAATTACGCAGAAGCTGCGATACGAGTCATGAAAGAAAAGGTGTTTGAAAGAGTTAAGGCATTCAGCGTTGTGCAAATGGCTGAATTTGTTACAAATAGATTTGAAAGTTATTATGAAAGAAAGTTGCTGGATTATCTCACAATCGCAGCTTGACGAAGAAAACTATCCCTAAGAAATGGCAAAATTCGCCTCAATACTTGATGGACAGGATAACGAAAGTCAACAATAAAATGTTCAGTGTGCCTAGCCAATCAGGGCCCTCTTCGTACATTGTGAACAATGAAATCAGGTGCTGCAAGTGCCATATTGAAAGAGATGGAGCTCTGTGCAAGCACCAAATATGGGTTCAGATGAAACTTGGAACACCATCAATAATTGCAGGTCAGTAAATCATGTTAATTGGTAGGATTCACACAGCATCACCCGCATTCTGCAAATAAAATAAAATAACAAAACATTACATTCCATTATTAAGTAGGTACTACAAGTAAAACAGATTACCTAATTAAGGTTTGGACCATCTAGTGAAAGGAAATAAATTTTATTTAGAATCAACATTTTCCAGACATAGTAGGCCTACTAGTATTTAAATTATAACAACAGCTTTATCGAGTGTGGAAATCAAGCTATATTCTATTAGTAAACTGTAAGTTATATTTTTAAAATGGCACTTATGCCACAACGTTAGGACCAGGTAGAGATCCAAATGCTAAAATGTATGACCTATTAAATTAATATCAATAAAATAGCTGATTGTGTTTAGGAAAATGAAAAGTGACCCAGAGTTAGTAACCAAAAATAGCAAAAAATTACCTTGTAAATTCCACGTTAAATAACAAATTACAAATCTCTATTCGATTAAACCAAGAAAAGGTGGGCCCTATTAATTTCATTAATGTGTTATAGACCTATGTAGACACTAGGCGGAGGTCTACAAAACCAAACGCATTGAAAAAAATTTCAATCTTTACCAACAGGTCGGTCAGTTGAAGTGCGCGGCATCATGTTCCAAATCGCTACAGGTAAAACAGCCAGCCCAAATTGGCTTACACCACTTTACAGTGACCCAATGATGGCTTCTAATGTTGGCATACACGATCCATCATCAAACTCTTCCAGCACAAAGGTGTTGCTTAATTCAGAACCAATACTATCAGATGAGCTTGGCTACTAACACTGAGCCAGCACTGTAGAGTCAATACTTTGGCGTTGGCGATGTGATATGTCTTCATTGTTTTGGTGTCGCCCGCGTCCAAGTGCATAGCGATCGATATAACGCATCAGTGGCAGACAATTTCCCTACTTGATGACTCATGCACATACAGAGCTGCGTGCATGCATGGCTATGTGCAGCTGCAAATGCAAAATAATGTGGTATTCGCTCACTCGTCCAACAACGACTTTGGCGTTTTCCTAGTTTATGGTCACTAAGAACTATGAAGATCATTAAAAAAATATATTTAATAAATTGAAAGGGAGATAGAACGATTTTTATGTAATTGCATATAAAATTGCCAATTGGTTATCGAGTTTACTGATTAGTGACTTGGAGTGTGGATTTAAGTTATTTGTCGATCGTAATCAATTACAAATATACACATACATAAACAAACAAAATTTTAGTTGTAAACAATTAATTGGACGAGTGAGCGGAGCGAACGGAGTCCTCTATGGCAAGTTTTCGGCTCTTCGTTGTGTTTATGTGTGTATGTATGTGTGTTCGATGCGCAGGGGCCAAACTACTCGTCCGATTTTGACCAAATTTCACACCAACGTCAAGGACCAATAGATAGTGTGCTGTAAACATGGACAACAAAATTCACAGGAATCCAACCTACAAAAAATTAAAATTTGTAAAAATTACTACTTTATTTTTTTAAACTTAAAGTTCGCTTTGGAAAAAATACCCTTTCTCGCCAATGTTACCACTATGAATGTTAACAACTGAGAAAAATTTTCAGAACTATAGCTTGCCCTGCCATCTTACAAAAAATTAATTACTGACAAAAATCGTGTTTTGCAGAGCTTTGCTAAATTGGATTTGATTTGAGGAGCATAAAAGATGGATGCAGAACATATCGAGTCGAACTCGAGTTCATGTATAGACCTTTCTAACACATATTTTGAAATATTTGTAGCTTCAATACTTTGGCGTTGGCGATGTGATATGTTTTGCCCGCGTCCGCTTGCATAGCATTATAGCTAACGCATCAGATGGCAGACAAGTGTCGACTTGGTGACTCACACTGCTGCAGTCGTCATGGTTCGCAAATTATGTACCCGGCTATTAGCTCACTCGTCCAACAACGACTTTGGCGTTTTCCCAGTTTAACCAATATATTATATATAAATTTATATATGCTGAAACTTTTACTCGTAGTCTGGCGGCATCCCCGCACAATTGTGCATTGATGTAAATAGGCGTCAATATTTTGTGTGCATATACAAGACAAACAGGTTATCATTGTGAGGCCGAGAGCTGTTTGGTTCTCAATCCATTGACCTTCGACGGCCATGTTTAAAGATGGCGTCTA
Organism: Sweltsa coloradensis; assembly: GCA_024449915.1. NCBI lineage: Eukaryota > Metazoa > Arthropoda > Insecta > Plecoptera > Chloroperlidae > Sweltsa > Sweltsa coloradensis. The sequence continues at coordinate 5,923 of JAMZAV010006145.1, forward strand.
ATTTGTAGTAAGAATGCTAAGTTTTGATAGAATCGTGGCATGTAGCACCATTTTTACCACTAAATCGACCATAAGGATCTCAAATATGTTGTCAAATTAAGTCTACAACTAGATCCAAGGTCGTTAACAGCAAATTGTCACCATTTAAAGCGATTTCTTTACGAAAATGCGCTGGTTCGTACAATATAGCCGAGTGGATAGTAATAGACTATCAATTGAACTGGTTTTATAACAAGAGTTAGAATTCTGGTACAAATAATCAGAGATGTTATTCTTATACAAATTGACAAATGCAGAATAATTCAAGCTGACTGTGTTTGGGTGGTCAAAAGTGAAAGTAGGGGGCGGAGCCAAAAATAATTGTGCTACCAAGTATTAACACGAAACTACGAAAAACAACCACATAGTTCATTAAAAAGTTGATTCTTGTTTTAAAATCACTATTTTACCCGATTTAAGTTTTATCCGATTAAAGGACCTTCGACCTTAATATTTCCTAATGTGTTTTATGTGACCACTTTTTGTACCTATAATATGAATGAGAGTAGCAATTTGTGTTGTGATACCTCTCGTGTGATCTTTTACAGGTCCTTTTACATCCTTTAACAACAAATTTAATCCGATCATTTAGACTAAGATGTATACGTCAAAACATAATGAAAGCGATATATTATTTAATGACATTATTTTGTGGAATAAGAAGATGCCTAGAGTGGAGGCCCGTGCTGTTTACACACATGGATTTTATTTGGATTAAGGGCTCGTAAACCGTTACGTCATAATGCGCAACACTAGCCTGAGGGATATGTGAAGGAAATCTGAAAATCCCATAACCAGCCACGGGTAGGGGGTGGAAAAGAAAGATTCTCACGTATTGGTAGTTATCGTATCTGTCATCGTTCGTGTTTTGCTGGTCGTCGTCGTCGTTGTCGTCGTCGTCGTCGTCGTCGTCAACGTCGGAGAGTTTGTCAAGGGAAGAGGGAGAGGTCTTTGACGATGACTGCCAGAGCTCGCCTGTAGTTTCGGGGAGTAATAATACTCCCCTACTTACTAGCTAATGTTTTTCTCGCCTTTTACGGTTAGCAGAGCTATGATCTGGGCCAAATTCTACTCCGGGCCCAGATGGGGCCACACACACATGAAATTCTAATAACTCGACTTGATTCGTTTCGGCCAGTCAGGTCCCAGTCAGTACTGAGAACAATACCGACAGTGGTGGCTGTATCTCATACGCGAGAATCTGATGAACAAGGTCCTGGTTTCGAATCCCATATAGGTCAGATTTTCCCGATATGGCTATTGTATCGCCCTCTATAAACGATAATTTAAAATCGAGGAAGTTGACTGCAATCTGAGTGGGGGTCTTGAATTTAACAGGAAAATACATAGTTTAAAATTTTTGGGGCGGGACTTAACGTCACTTTTAGTCATGCGTATTTTGGACCAAAAGTGTTAACACTCATCTAGGTGCTACACTTAATATTTTAAAGCGACGATTCTTTTAATGTTGTTTCTACACTTCATTGCCTTCCACCACCTTATAAGGAAATACGATTTTCTAAAATAACGTTTGATGTTCGATTTTTAGACCGCTGGTACAAAACTTATTTGTACCGTCTTCGAATGAGAGTAAACATGATAGGAAAGGCAATTATCACCATGGGTGATAGCTTTTAAGTTTTGACTTCTGGCAGATTGAAAGCATAAGTGATGTGACTGGTAATTATTTACGCGGTATAATCTCTGGAAGATCGCATGAGCAGTTATAGACAGGGGGAGGGGGGCATACTCAGCACACTACCACAAGTCGGCGGCATGAACAAAGGGCTTTATAATATAAAAGAAAAACGCTGTCAAGCACAAAAGATACCTATGAGAATGCCAGATTCCTAACGCCTAAAATGAGACATCTCAATTCAGGAACCGGGTTAGTGATGATAGGTAGTGATGTAAGAAATTCATAAAACCTGACAGTGATCAGACATGTCTCTTGTCCAGTGTGGTATTATTGTACCCGTTACGCCTTCTGTCTTCATGGTAGCTGGTGGCGGGTTGACTTCTTGGATGTCACAGATGTAATCCTCATGGCATCATCTTGATTATCATAATGGTATATGCAGAGCCAAAAAAGTACCATGCCTGAGATGCCCGGGGCATGTAAAAAAGTGGTCGGGCACGTAGATTATTTTCCCACATGCCCGTCTGGGCATGTGGGAAATCTCTCACTATCGCCCGCGCTTAGCCCTTAGCTCTTGATGCCTGGGAAAAAAGATAAGTCCACTTGTCCAGTAACATGCTCCATGCGTGGTGATTGCAGGCCATTAAGATAACACTTACTGTTTCTTGCATCTGGTTTATATCTTGTCACAGTCTAGTCAAGGTCACGATGCGTTGACGCGGGTTGGGACGGAGTTAGCGACGGCCTCGGTTGGGAGTGGGCTGGAGCCCGAATGCCAGTAAACAAGATAAGGAAAGGCCAGCCTTGGTCATCTTGGTCTTCATAATGGCATGGTAGTCTTCACTCTTCATGTCATCCCATCTTCTTGGATGTTAATGTGTTATAGTTGGCCGATTCATACAGCCATTAGCAAGAAACTGCCTACGGGCTATTCCGTAGAATGAATTTAAAACTAATAAGGGCATAGCCTAGCAATTATACTCGTCCTGCGCCCTTTCTCACCTTTGATGGTCAATGATAATCGCTTTCTATATTGATTGGTCAGTACATTGAAACATTTTATTATGCCTCAAAATGCCTTTAAATATTGTAGGCCTACTTAATTGCCATGTGACTTTCACGTGCGTTTCTCAGACTTTTGTTTTATCAATATTTTGAAGTAAACAACTGCTATATCGGCCAATAATCGATTAGTCGCGCAAAAAAGCGACGATAACACTCTGCAGCTCGGACTTTGAACTACTGAAACTCGAAACAAATGAAGGAACACTGCCACACGATTTAGCATTGTACTTTCAGCACCCTGGTGAGAACGCTACATTTCTAGGGCGGTGAGTCCCAGAAATTTTTAACACACGAACATCCAAATGTGCTTCTCTGTTAACGTAGTTAATAAGATCCAGGGTCTCTAGGTAGGCTACCTTGGTCGTCTAACCAGCAGAATGCAGTTTTGATACTGTCAATCATGTTAAAGTAGGTATAGGCTAGCTCAATTTAGGGCTCTGTAGGCTTATCAAATGCGTAGGCCCTAGGCCTACTTGGAGGGGGCAGTGCTGTTTCTTACTCTTCTTTTTAGGAATTATCTCATCTTGGTTGCACTTCATAGCATATCTTTAACCATTCAATTTCACGGAAATAGATCTTAGATGCAGCTTGATCGGACATCTGGTAGCTAAGTAAATAGATCTTTTTAAAATATCACTGCACGAAAACTAGTGACCTAAAAATGTCACTGTACGGCCACTCATCGAGTTGACCCGAGTGTGTAGCCGGCTCGCGTTACGAAGTGCTCGGCTTTCAAGACCCAATCAGTCGATTACTCGCAGCTGTGCGTTTCGTTTGTGAGCACCAATTATGATAATAATATGATGATGAATTATTATCAATTGGACCACTTTAAGCAGAAGGGAACCAAGCCACATTTTTTTTTGAGTTAGAGGTGTCACTGTGTCAACAAGGAATTGAACTTGTTTAAAGCGCCTGTCAGACGATCGAGAAAATCGCCCGTTGGCTCGCGCGAGTAACTCCCTAGGAGTAGGCCTGCACTCGTTTACATGGAACTCACCGCCTCCCTGTCAGACGGTAAGCCAGCGAGCGCGAGCTCGCGCTCGCCACGAAAAATAACCAGCTTGTTCAACTTCCTAGCGAGTCGAGGTAGCGAGAGCCAATCAGAACCCACTATAATAACACGTGACCAGTGAACACCAATAGGTGGCGTTATTGTTACCTTCATTGTCTGTCTTGTGACAAGGATGGTAGGCTAATAAACTCGTGCGAGCCAACTCGCGCGATTTTCTCGATTGTGTGACAGCCGCTTAAACAAAATAGAACCAACCCACTTCTGCATTGTGCTGCCCTCTATTGCATTTCAGAACCAACCTTCATTGCTCTAAGTGGCTTGTAGAAAAGCAGAAGGGAACCAACTCACATTTCTGTCAAATAATGTGCTATGTTTCTAGTCTAGAACTACAAGAATAATGCAATCATTGAATGACAATGGTATTATGTTGTAAAGTAACCATCACCAAGTAATTAAGGAAGGCTTAGGGCCTAGTCTACAATGTAATGCAGAAATATTATGCATTATAAAAATCATTTCTTAGGTTACGTTTTTCTCCTAGACTTAGCCTAGTCCACATTGTTGTTTTAAGGCCTACAGGTAGGCTATTATCTAGATGGTATAATTTTATTTCAGATGATGCAAGATGACACTGGTCAAGTCCTATACATAGATCTAGGGCTAGTTTATTGTTAGTAGTAGGCCTTAGCCGGGAACAATACTTACCTTAAAAGGTTAGTTTAATGTTGTTTATGTAACACTAATAATATACTCAAGACATTATATTATGCTTTATAAAATGTTTAATATGTGACTGGCTAATACATTTAAACTTCTCATTGAGCTTCAGTAATAACAAGTGAAGTCCACTTTATAGTTGGGACTCAGCTTCCTATATGATCATGGTGCAGTGACACTTAGATCATATATGACATGCCCTTTTTTTTTAAATTGGGGAATCGTATTGGTGGCTTTACTAAACGTCCTCCTCTCGTGAAGCGATTTTTGTTCAAGTCCAAACCGATTTTCTCTTAAGGTGGAGATTTGGACTCTGCGGGTTGCTGAAGGACTTAAGGAGATTTTGAGATATTCTTTTCTTGATTAAGTGTAGGTGAAACCGATCCATTTAGTGGCTTATCTGCAAATGGATGATTCTCTTCCGTCGGCAGGTCCAAACCGATTTTCTCTTTAGGTGGAGATTTGGCCTCTGGATGATTCTCTTCCGTCGGCTTGCTTGGTATCTCGGTCGCATCATCAGGGTTGAGAATCTCTTCGTATCTTGGTCGAAGATGAATTCGGTTCCGACGCAATTCGGATCCTCTTTCTGTTGATATTCTGTATGATTGGGGATTATCTTCGATATTTATTACTTGGCCTGGAATCCAATCGCCGTTTCCTTGTTGTATTAATATCGATTGTCCCGGATTTAAGGGTGGAAGTGAATGAGCTCACACTGTCGTGATATTGTGTTTGTGTTATTTGTTTAGATTTTAAAACTTTAAGGGTTTCCTTTGAGGGGAAATGAGGAATCCGTACTTGTTTGATATAGGTAGTGTTGTACGTATTTTCCTTCCCATGAGCATTTCTGCTGGACTTGGAGATTAGGTGGGAAATGAGATGTAGGCTACAGTAAGGGTTGTAATTGCACCGGAAACGATGGAAATCGAATAGAAATTGTCACCGACATCAATTGTTATCAACTAACAAAATATTTCATGAAAACAGTATCTCGGCTTCCAACGGAGCTAGAAGAACAAATCAAATTGTGTCAGACTCGCGAAAGTGTGATCAATATAATAGAGCTATTATCTAAATCGATCTTGCAAATAAACTGTTTAAATAATTGCCGTACTACCCCCTTTCACTGTACGCGTGACGCATCTACCCACCCCATCGCTGAACCGGTCTCGAGAGAAGTACGATCCCGTGCGCCGATTTGAGTCGGCGACACCTGCTGTATAGCGCGCATCTCATGATGGACGCCTGCACACAATATATTTTGCTAAACCGCAAATCTAAGAACTTAGTTGTGTGGGAAACGCTCTTAATGAATTCTTTGATGACTAATTACAACATTATTTTTCTTAACTTCAGATTTAGTATATTATTCTATTATTGAAATGTTTTCCATTAATTTCATGTTTCATCATTATGTTTGTATATCATCATTGTATCACTAATTTTATGTATCATATTCATTGCCTATATTTGTACTATCAAAAAGGTGTATTAAATATAGTAGCACAGCAATGTAACAAACATTATCTTTCTCTTTTTAGTTTTTGGGTTTCAACTTCAACTTCAACATGATGCAGTTGCCGGAAGATGTAAGTGTGCCAAGAAAAAAACATATTTGACTTTGGTGGTTAGTTTTTTAGGGCATACATAGCTACCCTGGTGAAAATTCTTGCCAAGAACTTGTCAAGACTCTTGCCAAGAATATTCTTGTCAAGATCTTGGCAAGAACTTGGTTAGTAATAAGATAGGCCTAAACAAGATCTTGTCAAAATCTGCCACCTGGAATAAGTTTTGTTCAACCCACTTAACATCTCAAATCTGACTTGACCACGTGGTAGTGTGCACCTTTTTGAAACATCTCTAGGGAGTATGTTACTTCAAATTGTGGTATACGTTTTTTTTAGCAGCCATTTTGTTTTTGGATGTGCAATCATTGAAAAGCTTAGTCAGTACTTTCTTAAAATGTACATAGCTCGTGACACAGTTAACCGATTTTATTTTTCTTATAGGCCTACTGATTTGTAGGTAACTGTATGTTCTAACTATTGTTTACAACCAATTTCTAATGGTAATATCAAATATGATTTCATTGTCAAAAAATGCAGACATGGCAAAAATAGTTCGGAAAAAAAGTCGGATTATTGCACGTTTGAGTACATAAGCGTTGCAGGCTGAGCATTTTCAGTGGATTGTACGCTATTTAACTATGATTTTTATCCAACTTCATTTTGTCATTGCTAGTGTAGAATAACATTTTTAAGGTAGTTCCAACAATCAATACATGCAAATGGTAAATACTGTCCCCCACTGAAAATAAGTTACATAACTGAGTGGGTAGACTCTAAATTTTATTTATTTACTATTTATTTTTTTATTTATTATTTATTTATTTGGTAAAATTGAATGATTAAAAATGCAATTTAAAGATTTTTGCAGAATAGTCGATTTTATGGAATTTTCAGTTTCAAAAGTGGAAAATTGCGATTTTCATGTGACAAATTTATTTGCTGGCACTTATATTCTTGGAAAGTATAATTTAAGAGTTTTTGAAGGTTCTCTGAAAATTTAATCTAATTCGGAGAAGTCGTCTGTCCTGGACAGCAAAGAAATTAACGCGGACATGTTCAAATAATCAAAAACGTCGGAGGAAATGGTGCAACAATAGTTCATTGGAAGTCACAAGCATAAAAATTTGGGAAAAGGTACTTTATGACCTAATGAACAATAATTGATATGGATTCATTGAAGATTTTACTCCATTAACTCACTGGAGGTCAAAAAATTAAAATCGACATAAAAACAATTTTACTCTAAATATTATATTTTTGGAATCTGTTTTTAGGCCAAGGCCTATGTATAAATTTTGTAAAAATTATTTTTTGCAAAAATTGACAAAATTTCCAAGATTTTTCAGCAGGGTATATTAAGAATTTTCTTTTAAATGTGAACTGTAGAATATTTGTCTAAAGACTTAAAATATATTTCTTAAAAATATTTGTTTCTGGTTACAGATTTGCAATGAGGTGGTTGAGATGATCATACGCATGGCGGGACAATTTCAAATGTTGCGAGCTGAACTCGTTGCAACAAAGACGGAGCTTGAGGTAACTGCAACATACAGTCGAGCCCGTTTTTAACGAAGTCGATGATTACCAATGTTAAGTTCTCTAAAAAAGAATTTTGCTACAAACAGAATTTAATTTTTGCCTATTTTAGACGTTAAAATGATTAAAATTAACAATTAAAAAAAAGCATTTTCTTGGCCTTACCTTTCCTACTTTTATATTTTATGTTACCATTTCATTTTACCAGTAATTAATAAGACTATCTTTATTCGTGTACACCGTTTACGCTCGTCGTACGTCGGCTTAGGCGCAGAAAGCACGGGACAGCACGGCTCCGCGCGCCCGCCGGCAAGGCATCACTTCCCGCCAACACAGAAGCCGACCGGCAGCTCGGCCGATAATATCGAAGATAAATATTATTGTAGGCCTAACAGTCAGTAGCAGATAGCCCTTCTTCCTGAAGGATCATTTTTACAAGGAATAGGTAGCCCCGTGAAAGTGGTTTTATTTTTTTCCAAAATGCGTTTTAATAATACTAGACTTCGGTGTTAAAGTGGTGTTATTATTTTCAGCTGTATACGATACACTCGCAATTATTTAATAAATAAAAAAAAAGCTTGTTAACCAAGTCATTCAGTTTGGAGTGCAGCAACACAGCCTAAATAAAAATCGAAACAAGCACTCGCGAAAATCTCATTTCTTCAGGAACTGTATGCAGACGAAAGATGCGACTAGATAGATTGATGCAAGCCCACAACCACCGTCAACAATAGAAGACGGCTGAGTGAGCGGAGCGGACGGAACGGGACGACAATGAACTGAATGCAGATTGTTGACGATGAGGTGGCGCGAGGAGACGGAATGCGGGAGCGAGAGAGAGAGATATATTAGTGGCTCGGGAGTGGGTACCCAAGTCCTAGCTCGCACATCCCCGATCCCCGTGACCCGCAGATTACGCCTAGGCCTAGGCCTACGTGCGCTCGCATGTGCGTAAAACATGTTAGCTAAATAAATTTACTTGGCTCCGTTTTATGGAAATTATAAAATTGACAAAAATTAATTTGACTTTAAAAAAATATATTAATTTTAATTTTAAAGTTTATGCATAAATCCGACTTCAGAGTGGACTATTTTTTAAAAATTCTTATTTTTCGACGTGAAGACAACAATTTATCTAGAATTCGTGGTTATTTCGCGAAAAAAACACGAGGATTTCGCGATTTGCGGGGTTATAATGCCGATTCCGCGAATTTCGCGATTTAATTTTTATGTTTTTAGACTCTTCTCGTAATGAAACGTCAACATTTGATGAAAAAAGCATAGTTGGTAAAAATACATGTGATTTCGCGATCGCGAATTTTACGGGGCTCTAGGAATAGGATAATTGAAACTTGGGTAACATAACATCATTATTTTCCATTTAGGCCTATTAGGGATGTGCGAACCCACTATTTTTACTTCGAGCTCGAACTTTCCCAGTTTAAAAAATCGAACTTAGCAAAAATTTCTAACTGCATCGAACTCGAACTCTAACCCAACTTAAAGGTACTCTCTTATCTTGGTTGCACCACGTATTATATTTATATCCATTCAATTCAATCGTACATCTGGCGGCTAAGTAAATCGAGTTTAAAAAAATCACTGCACGGAAAACAGGACGCCTACGATGACGTCACTGCAGGGTACGCTCGACTCACCCAAACCGACAGATTGCTGGCTCTCGTTAGGAAACGCTCGCCTCTCAAGCCCCACAGTCGATCAGTCTATTACTTGAAGTTGAGTTGAACATCGCGTATTCGAGAGGACCCGTTATTACAAGTGTACATAATAGTGTTTTATAGTATAGTATTATAGTTTGTATACTGGTAAACTTCTCTATCAGCATATCTTCGTCCCCGCCACATGTTTCAGATGACCACCATAAATGGTTTATGATACTTGATTTCCAAGCGGCTATAGTCGGGGAGTATTTTTCTACCAGTTTAAATTTGTTTTGCTTAACTCTTGGCCATATGCCACACATCAAATTCATGGTATATATGCGGGTAGTGCATTCTTATCATCTTACCAACACCGCGATGGCGATCTGATATAAAAATATTTTTATTGATTATGCTTGTAAGTTTTTTTAACAGCAGCTCACATGCTGCTTTTTATACGTCGCCTGTGACTTGTTTTCGTAGCAAAACGATAAAATCCACTATTTTATCAGTTCTAACATTCATTATAGAATCGGTAACGAATGTCGCACAGTGTCCTGGTGAATCGTACTGACCGTCACCCGAGAGACAAATATTTTCTTCATCCGTAGTTAAATTGCACATCTCAATTTTCCTTTGATTGTTCCAAGTATTTATAATAGCAGGCTTCACGTATGTATTGGCAAGCCTTTAATATGTAGCTGACGACATAAAATGCAATCTGTGAAGCTGACACCGCACGTGTACAGCGCTGCAACAATGTATTTTTGTTGGTTTTTACATTGTGACTTCCACACCGGGTTGTGTTCATCAATGCAAAATGTTTGCACTGCCAACATTGAACCTTTAAAGTTTAAATGTTTTTTACTATTTTCTTACGGGTTTATGACACACTTGGCAAAAAGTATATAGTGTAGATAGACACTGCCAAAAAAACGAAAAATACATTTGCATTGTTCTCTTTAGATTGGTCTGCGTCATCGGATTCAAACTCAGATTCGCTACATGAGTTATCGTCACTGTCACTATCACTGCATGTGTTCTCACTACTGGGCTCGTATGATTTATCAAATACACTCTCTTTTAATGTTAAATGAAGTGTCCAATTCTGAGTCGTCAGCAGTAAGTGTAATCGTGTTGCGAAAAAAAAAATGAAAAAATTAACTTAAATTTTAAATTTTTTTAATTAATTGTAATTTTAAAAAAGAAAAAATCATAATATTGAAATTTTCATAAGAAATAATTATTTGATTACGCTCAAATTTCACACGAATATATATTAATTAATAAAATTAAGGTTCTGTGAAGAAATCATTACATTAGGATAAAGCATGTAGGTGTTATAAGCTGAAGAAATTTTAAAAATCGAAAAAAGTCGTAAAATGCGATTTTCGTAAAAAAAAGTTTTTGAAAACGCTCAAATTTCACATGAATATATTAATTCATGAAATTAAGGTTCTGTGAAAAAATCATTACAATCGGACACAGCATGTAGGTGTTGTAAGTCGAAGAAATTTTTAAAAAATCGAAAAAAATCGTAAAATTGCGATTTTCATGAGAAATAATTTTCCGATTGTGCTCAAAAACGTGGCAGTTCTAAGTTCAGAGATTTCGAAGACCTCCATAAAATTGCATTGCAATCGGAGTATTGGTTTAGCCGGAATCGTGTGGACAAACACACACAAATGTAGTTTATTGTTGTTTCTGCATCTATGTAATTAGATTTATTTAGTTGTCCTCCTTTGTAAATCAGTTTTTATAACTGAATAGGATAGACGTTAAACAAATAAATAAATAAATAAATAAATAAATAAATAAATAAATAAATAAATAAATAAATAAATAAAAATACAACAACAAAAAATACATTCCGGATTTTTTTCTTCAGTGTAGTGAAATGGAATCTACGCTTCGCTCGCTATGCTCGTCCAATTAACATCTTCTTCTTTCTTTATTTCCCTGTATAACACGGATCATCGCAAAAAGTCTTATCTTTGATTTTATTCCTATTTGTATATCATCTATAAATATAATAAACAAATTTGCTCCTAATACACTGCCTTGAGGTACTCCGGAAATAACTTCAATCTCTTCAGAAATCTCATTCCCTACTCTTAACTCTTTGAGTTCTATTTCTCAAAAAGTCCCCGACCAATTTCACAATTTTATTATTTTTTATTTTGTTGACGAATTTCTCCATTAAAATCTTATGTGTTACTTTGTCAAATGCTTTTTGAAAAACCCCTCCCTCCCAGACAGCCAGACGAAGATGCTATAAATCACACTGCTGTGTTTGCGTCATTGTTCATGTTCAAGCAACTTCCACGTTGCGATGACGTGACGGAATGGGTGGCAGGCAAGTGTGAAGATAACATGTCGTCGCAAGTGTTGTCTGATGGAAGAGATCGTCGAATCGAGTCGAATGGTGAAAAAAAAAATTGCTAATGCCAAGGAGCCTAGAACAGATGCGATCCGTTTCTTCTAGAAGTTTGCGATCTAAAGGCGGATTCACGACCTTGCAGCGGATTTCACGCAATGCGGTGCGGTGCTGTTGCTGCAATGCAGTGAAATTTGTAGTGATCTGGGGGACGTGATTTCCACTTATTTTACCTTTCATGAATTGACGACCTTTGTCTGTTTATTCCACTTCTCACAGGTTGATGTTAAATTATGAGTAAGAGAATACATAATAAAATCAAAGCAGTTTGGATATATTTCACAATTAACACTGTTTAGAGGTTATGGTTGGCGTGCAGCACCGCAAAAGTTGAGCTCGGACCAACTTTTGCGGCGCTGCACCGCACTTCACGAGAGTCGTTCTGATTGGCTGAGAAAAGCAACGCACTGCAATGCGGTGCGGTGCTGCAACGTCGCGAATGCGCCTTAATGCGCACCATGTTGCGCGCAGCAGAGCTGTGGACTCACACACTGTTTGGGTGGAGTCAAGCTGAAAGGCTGGTGCAAACGCAGGATTTCGTCAGTTGCATGGCTGGTAGAAACGCATGATTTCGTCGGCCGTAAGAGCCAAAATACGCGATCGCATCGGTTTTTCTTGAGGTTTTCGTATAGGAAATATTAAAAAAGATTCATTTCTAGTATTTTCAGCGTGTCATATGTTTCCTTTTATGCTTGAGAACAATGAGTGACCTTCAAACATGTTTTAGAATCATTGCTATTCCATTCAAAGCGATAAAACCACTTTAAATGCTTAATTCGGGTTTTTCGTTATTTCGGACAATACCCGGACACAATTAGCCCGAATTAGCGGGGCACTACTGTATTTTACTCCCTTCCCAATATAATTCACATTACAATGTTTTAACATGTAATTGTGCGTATGTTTTGGAGCAAAAGTAAGTATTTTCCCCTCGCCACTGGACTAGCCGCTCTAGCTCCAACTCATCAATCAAAAGATTGTCTTTGATGCTGCTCAGCACCCGACACTAGGCACTCAGGCGGCCGGCCACGTACTAAGCTTCTGGCTGTGTTCCCGGTTGTGTGTCAGTCTTCATTCGTAGCAAAAACAAAAACGTCGAGACACTGCTCGATCAAACTTCTCAAGTGTATGAATGGTTTTTTAAAATTCATTCGAGTGGAACCGTCGAAAGAAAAATCACCGATTTCTTCCGAAAATAATTGAGTGACGTTTTTCCGTGTTCCAGAATTGAGGTGTCACATTGTAGGCGGAAGGCTCATGTAAATAAACATAATTTAATGTCCCATCCATAATATAGGAAATTGATTTCTAGCTTGACTTTTAATATGATAAATTGATCGATAAAAAGGTATTTCTATTTATTTACATTGCATTACATTTTATGCAGACAGGTATTCATGGAGCGAGTAGAAACTTTTGGATATATAAAGAAATGATTTCATGTTAGACTTAAAAGTTGAGAGGTTCGTGTGTTGTTTGGTAGCTTGTTTTAGAGACTTAAAGCTAGATATTGTATTTGTAGACCTTTAGAGATTAGGGTTAGATTATGGTTGGGAATGTGAATTTGTGATCTTATTGTATAATTTTTGCAGGAGTTAAAACTGGTGCACATGCAGCTTCGAAACGACTACCAAGTGCTGGACGAAAGAATGCAACAGTACCTTCAACTCCAGTAAGTAGACCTACATCTTCTAACATTGTACAATTTAGTTTTGATGTCTAATTAGAATGGCCCCATTCCATAAAAACAATGCTGCATATTTATAATTTGTGTTGTAATTCGTCTTGTATTATCTGTTGAAATTGTTGTCTTCAAGAAAACATTGGTAGAAGGAAGAAAGAAACGTATTGCAATCGGAATTAAGAGCACATGTTGATGGTGTTGTGATACTCGCCTACCAAGTATGTACTCCGGACTCGGTCACAAGATTCTTAAGCTATCCCCAATCAGGGGTTGTTAAAGGGGTATAGGGGGGGGCTTGCGCCCCCCCAATAATTTCCTTTAAATTCGTTTTTCCGCGTAAATTCTAGCAAACGAAGACATCCATCCATATTTTTTACCTTGTATAAATTAAAGCATTAAAGGTGGCATTAACTATTCCAGTTACGTCTTGCAGTTGCGAACGATCTTTCAGTGTCATGATACGCCTGTTATCAATTAGAGATACGTTTTTTAGCATTTAAATTTAAATATTTAGCATTAATTTTGACAAATTTAGCATTTTGTCGCATAAATTAGTTTCCCTTCCACCAAAACCCTAAATGTAGAGTATTTCTTACACTTCTAATGGTAAATGTTGAATTATAAGAACATTTCAATTCAATATAGTCAAATAAAATGCTAGAATACATTGATAAAACTAGTTCTCAATAGGCATTAAAAACATTATTTTTAGTAAAATTAGCATTCCGTAGCATCAAATACCTAAAACGCTAAAAACCTGTATCTCTAGTTATCATACGTAAGGTCAAGAACGGGCCAACAACGCCTAACATCGTTAGCAATAATGCAAATATAATATTGAAACACATTTTGTTAGGAATTGATGTTAACCAGATGATAGTCTGCTTTGCAGAAATGGGAAATAGGAGAGAAAAGCTTATCGTGCCCTTATTGTGCCTGTGCCATAGCCAAGAGTTTGCAACTTGTAGTGGTTTTTTCCTTTCGTTTTCTGATCCCAGTCACAATTAGTAGGGCAGCCTCTCGTTGCCACGGGTCTTGGTTTGTATCCAGGTTAAGACATGGTTGTTTTGTCGCCCAAGCACCAGAGTCTAGGAGGGAAGCCCCCTCACTGGTTGTGTTGTTGTGTGACTTTCCACCCTTCCTATCTCTAACCCCCTTTTTTTTTAAAGTACGTATGAATGAAGAGGCACCCTGGCCAAGCAACAGAAGGGGCAGCTTTTCTCTTGTTGCCAAGGGTCCTGGTTCGAATCCAGGGTGAGTCATAGATGTTATGTCTCCCGAGCACTAGAGTTGGGAGGGAAGCCCCCTTACTGGTTGTGCTGATGGTGTGGCTCAGTATGAATGGTGTTAGAAGTAACCTTGCTGATGATGACAACATGCATGCAGAATTTGCTTCTTGCGTGGCCCTACCACAGGTTTGGTTATGTGTTGTGAGTTTTGTTTGCATGTAGTTAGCTGATTTTTAGTGGCCACCATCTGCCTGATGTGAGTTCCATAAGGACGAAACGCGACGTGGATTTAGGTAACAACTTTAAATTAGCTGCAGTTGTCATCAGCAGGTGAAAAGTTTTGTGGCCCCCAGCCCTTCAGGCTGGGATTTATGTTCTCTTTGCTTTACCAACCTGTCAACCCTTCTCCAATCTTATCGTGCCTAAAAAACACCATGATATGCCTACAAACAATAATTCTGCATTGTTTCACATTATGGAAATGTTACTGAAGTTTTATTTTATAATTATGTTTTCATGTATAATAAGTAAACAATAACTGTAAACTAGAAATAACATAAGTAGGCCTACCCTACTTATATAAATGTAAGAAATCTGCCCTAGAAGAATGATAATGTATCTTATCTTGCAAGTTCATATTTAATACTGTTGAAATATGGAGTATTCTTCATTTACATTATTTGATCATAAGCTACAGGTTCTGCTTTCAAAATAACGAGATTTGTTATTGAACTAATAAATAGAGGTAGTGAAAAATGGTGACAACGAAATTCGCGAATCTCGTTATGACCATTTTTCACTCCATTCTCCATTTTATTTAGGGTTGTGCGAACCGGTTTGAAAATCGTTCGAACCGAACGTCTTTTGAAAGGTTCGGTTCGGTTCGAAAAATAAAATTAGGTTAGACTTTTTTTCGAACCTTTCACGTTTTTGTTTAAACAGAAGTTCACAAACATAAGTCACATAACTCATGGCCTAGGCTTGTGTAGCATGGTTTAATTACTGCCTAAAATCAGTTTAAAATAACAGAAATGGTTGAAAAAATAACTAAAATTCATAATGTTGCGAGTTACGATGTATTTTCACTTTTCAGGGCATGCGTCCGTTATCTAGGACCTAGCCTAGACCTAGTCTACGCCAACCATTATAAACCCAAAGCCTAGGCCTAGCGTCTGCGTACGTTCTTGATGACTGTACTCAGTCTTATCCTACGTAACAATAGCTTAAGACAAATAAAAAACATAAAAGGCGTAAAACGATGTGACGTGCATCATAGAGAAATAACCAGGACGTGCATCGTGAAGCAAACGTCTACAGTCAGCCTATTTCATTAGACTGTATTCGGTATTATTTTGTGGACGTTCGGAAATTGGAATTCGACTTTCGAGTTCTGTTGTTTGTCCTCCCAACTAATCGATATATGTCGAAATTTTCATAGTCTTAGATACTACTCTTCTTTGCATTTCCGTTTTGTTGTTGGTTGGTTTCGTGAAGTTTCGTGTGCTATTGCGCCAATTATATTATATTATAATTATTATAAATAATTAATTATGTTTTGACATTGCCGCTTTATTTCATCGATCTTGTAATGATGGAAAAAGCGTTTGCGAAGCGGCCTAGTGGTAAGGCACATTGTGTTAAGGGGCCTAGTGGTAAGGCACATTGTGTTAAGGGGCCTAGTGGTAAGGCACATTGTGTTAAGGGGCCTAGTGGTAAGGCACATTGTGTTAAGGGGCCTTGCTCTACTCAAGCCACCAGCAATGTGTATATAGACCCTATGTAATTCAGACATTGAAATAAATCATAATAACTAGACCCCTAAAAAAGAAAATAAACACATGTTCTTTTAATCAATTAATGTCTACTTGAAATATTAATATTGTAATATCAATATTTTTGTTGGTCCCTAGTCTCTATAAATTCAACAGCTATTAAAACAATTTCTTATCATCTCTACAACTCAGTGAGAAGAGTGCGCTCATCTTGGGGTACAGTCACAAGAAGGGGACAAGAAGGGGACAAGGGGTACAAGGGCCAGCAGCAGCAGACACGGTCCAAACTCCGGTGAGTGACTTAACATTATTGACCTCGACTTGTTGTTAGGTAATGTAGTAATGCCATCAAATTAATACTGGTAGGCCTTCTTATATAATTGTAATTTTTTGTCAATAATAAATTTTGCAATCTATATCATCATCATTATCCATCGGCGACCATCGCCGTTTCCTGCTTCTGGCAGGGTCAGCTTGGGTCTATCAACAAAATTTTTCCACTTCTTTTTATCCTCCCACAATCGTATCTCTTCCACATCTTCCCAGCTCTCTCCTCTTGCCTCCAAGTCTCCTGCTATGATGTCCTTCCATCTCTTTCTTGGTCTACCCCGTCTTTTTCTTCCTTCTTTCATACTTTTCTTGCACTTCCTATTTTCCCCCATTCGTTTCATATGTTTATATAGGTGGAACCAGATAAGCTGGCGGTCGTCAAGTTCTAGCCAGAGAATGTATGCCAACATCAACAATTTGCACACAATCACTAATAAGTGATTTCGTCAATCAGTTGTTATATTTGATAGTAGCCTTTAAACTTGAATTTTAATAATCAAACGATATTAATCTAATGATTAATAGCCTATTAATATTAATAAGACCCTATTAATAATAGGTACTTAAAAGTATAAGTGAAATATTGATTTTATAAATGCGTTTACTTTTTTTTTTTTTGCTCGTTGGCAATGGCCATTTCAAATTTACCCCGCTGTCAACACGCTCTGATTTTGATGGCTACGCTAGATTTTTTGACATATGAAAGGACTGCCTGGAACCCAGTGGCTGAGGGCAAAGCTTGGCTAAAGTTTAGGCCTAGGTCTAATAGCCCTCCCTAAGTCAATGCTAAAACCTCAAGGCCTATAGCCCGGGACGCTAGCATATTTTGTTTCTTTACCGTTGGCCACTTGCGAGGACATCAGCTGTGCTGCGATCCCTCGGCGACCGTCACCTAACTGGTTCCCCCTATACCATCTCAACCTTGTCCTTGACATCCTGTTACTTAACTTTTCTACTCCTAGCATTTCTCTTATGTCTGTGTTTCTTATTCTATCCCTTCTTGTTTTACCCACTGTGCTCCTCAGGAATCTCATCTCTGCCGCCTGCATCTGACTCTCCTCTCGATCTCCTATTGTACAAGTTACTGCTGCATACGTAAGGATCGGTATAAAAGAGGTTTTATATAGTGTCATCTTACACTTGATAGGTATTTCCCTATCCCACACCAGGCCTTTCACACACTGGTAAAAGTTACTGGTCTTTTTTATCCTGATGTTAATCTCCTTTTTAATTTTTCCACTTGCCATTACTTCTCTTTCTAGATAGCTAAAACTATCCACCACTTTCAGGGTTTCTCCTCCAATGTTTATCTGTGCTTGATAATTTCCTGTGTCCCCTTCTCCTGACAAAGTTACAACCTCACTCTTTTTAACGCTTATTTTCATACCTGCTTCTTCTATGTTTCTATTCCACAAGTCTGTATATCTTTGGTGTACCACCTCATACTCGGACCATGCCACCAAGTCATTCTGGATGCAAATAGTAAGGATAGCAAGATTTGTATTGTGTGTTTAATTGTATATGCGATACAGGAGAGTATACAGGCGGGGCGACCGCCCCATGACCTTATGACACTCCGATTTTCATTTTATAGCCAATTATCACTATCTCATCTTTACCTAATTTTAGAGTTTTAAACGCGTTTTTAGGCCTTCCTCAGTTAGAAATTTGCAGAACATCTTCGCCTTCCCACCGAAGCTTCGACCTTGAATTATCATCACCAATACACAGCATATCAAAACACAATATCACTGTCAACTAACTTTTAATATAAAAATAGATTTTTACGTTAGGCTTTACGAAGCAACAAATTTGCAAAATGTTTCGATTTCGGAAATAAGGGGCATTTGTAAAATTTCTGTTTGATGGTTTGGGATTTTAATAAATTGTCCCGGTGACATAATCCTCAGCGTAGGACCTTTTTAAGGGCAAATTCTCATGTTTGGCTTTAAAATTCGCCGTTATTAAGGATACAAATCCACCTTTCAACGCGTTTTAGGCCACCAAACTTTAAGCAGATTCGTGCTTCCATCGGCTGGGGCCATGCCCCAGACCCCAACTATTTCACGCAGTCTCGTACCAAATGCCCCATGCTTTTTAAAAGTTTCGTCCCGGTTTGGCTTAAAACAAAGAAGAACCCAATCTTTCGGTTGCACTTGAGAACATTCTTGACAATGTTGGCTTTATTATATGCATTTTCAAATGATTGGATAGTGATCTGCTCCTGCCATCTAATGTGAAAAGCAATATGGATCACAATTGACCAACAAACGGTGACCTTTGACGCGAATAGCGTTTTCTGTAAACTTACACTTTACATTCACTTTACGGTTTTTTTAAATGCTACTTCGTCCCCGGCGATAGAAAAACAATATGTATGCTGATGACTGATTTTCTGACGTTCTTATTAAAAATTATTATTTATGTATTTATTGTTATTTTTGTAATCATAATGAGGACTAACAGTGAAGTAGTATTTTAATGGTACGGTTCTTGTAAGACTGTAAGAGTGATATCTTAGGTTTTCACGATACCTGCGATTGCGACCAAAATATGCAGGAGTCAAGTTGCCTCCCCAACCCCTCCCCCCGCCCCTCGTTTGTATGGAAGTTCCAACCTATAAATGCCACTGACCTCTAAATACTAACGTGGACTTCGCATGCAATGCTGTAGGCTAACATTGAAGCCTACATGGGCCAAAAGCGATGGGCCTATATTCGACGTCCCTCGATTATATTCATAGATATCTTAACACCTATAGTAGGCTAGATACGCAGTCTCCAATACCTCCGCACAGGCGCGAGTGTACCAAATTGAAGCGCCAATCTCACCCATTCAAGATGGCGGTTTGGCGTTTTAATTTATGCTTTTTAATGCAATAAAGTACTTTACTGGATTGTTTGATATGGTTTTAACTTGTGCAGCATGGTATTGAACAAACAGAAACAATGCAAAGTGATAGCATAAGGGAATTTAAGTAATCATTTGGTGTTAAAGTCTAATATGCTCACCTGCCAAACTGGCGGCCATCTTTAAAAATATTTTTTCGATTTATCGCTCCCATCTAATTAACATGCAAACTCACCCATTCAAGATGGCTTCCATTGTCCCGGAAGTGGACCGCTGACTGCAAGTCTAGCCAATTATATGGGATGTCTATGATTATATTGCGATTGCACCGCCGTCTAGATGTAAATCTTAACGTCAAGATGGCGGTTTGAGGCAAGCTTATTTTGAGATTATGTTGACTAGTAGACCTACATTACGTTGGTCTATTATCAGGGTCACTCAGGATGCCTAGGAATAGTGTTTACTGCAGTGTTACACTAAATAAACTGATAAACACAGGCCAGTGACACAGGTGAACGAATCTATTATGTTTAGTTCTTTTGAATCTGCCTCTGATTAGGGACGAAAGAAAATGGCGGACGGCAAACTTCCGCCAACTTCACATCTCTACATTTGCCCGGTATATATTATCAGATCTCCACGTTAGTATGTACAGCTCAGTGGTAAAGGCCTTATTTACGAAATTAAAAAGGGGGTTTGTTGGTCCGGTTTTTAAAGCCTTGCTCCGGTCCGATGAAGGGTACAGCGCGCCACTGGTGCTGCTAGTTGTCATAATTATAGAAGCTCACTATAACGATGACAGGAGTGGGGTGGGGGGATAGCTATTAGCTAGGCAAAATATCAATATTTTAAATTTTTAGGTTCTTTCTCTCGAAATGAAAAAAAAAACATTAAACTATGTGATTAACTTGATTCTAAACTTAATGTAAATAAATGACACGTTGCGAATGTGTTTTTCTTTAGTTTACTTTATCATGCAGAAATTAAACCAACATTTTAAGGTAGGTGATTACATTTCTTGGCAGTGTGGTACTACTTGAATTTGCCGTGTGATATTCACACCAACATTTAGATCACTTACTTGCGCAAATAGCGCCTTGACCATTTTCCATGAACACCAGTTGCATTAAGAGTCAACCGGAGTTTGGCCAGTAGGTCTAAGTTGGTGATAATGGGAGCTTGAAAGAGGCACTGGAGGTGGGATTTCGCAAATGTCACTCAGAATATTCGAAAAATAGCCGTCCAATAGACGGCCGCAGTTGCAATGTACGTCTGTGGCTGCACGATGTACTGCAGAAGCTCCGATACGGTGCGGCGCCGTGAGTCCGGTCTACGGTCCGCGAGGCGCGAAGCACTATTATCGTTGAGTGACTATAGTCACTCAACGCTATTATTTCACATCGTTCGCAGTCTCGCTCCGTGGACGAGTTATTATTACAACAGAGGGTGCTAGATCTAGGGTGATTGAGTAAATTTTATGATCAGGAAATTCCAAATTGGTTATAAATGTATGTGATGAATGAAAAAAAGTGTATAAATCTTACCGACTGAAAACTGTGGAATCGAAACACGCCCGTAAGAAGTATATGTATATTCGAAACGCTGATTTAAGACCACAAGACATACTTGAGGCATGATTGTTACATATTTTAATCTACTTATTATTACAATTTATCGCAATTTATTATGCGTGGGTACGTGTAACGTGCCGTTTATTGCGCTATAGCTA
Organism: Sweltsa coloradensis; assembly: GCA_024449915.1. Taxonomy (NCBI): domain Eukaryota; kingdom Metazoa; phylum Arthropoda; class Insecta; order Plecoptera; family Chloroperlidae; genus Sweltsa; species Sweltsa coloradensis. The sequence goes on from JAMZAV010006145.1 coordinate 27,194, forward strand.
CGTACATAAGTATACCATAATATTAATATGGTTGTGAATACATTTAATCAGGATGATATTTTAACTAGCTGTGCAAAGTTCCTGATGCAACCATGCACTGATCCATTGATGACTGGTATATAAGAATGGGAATTTGAAATGGCTTCTGAAGAAAGTGCTGTTTTTATTATTCATTTGACATTTGAATATTCAATACGATTGAAACTCGTCACATTTTCTTCTATCAAGTCCGTATCCATAAAAGTACAGTATGTATAGTGTACAACAATAGTACCTATCATTGAGTTTATGCTTCCGATTTTTTTCTGACTGCATTGAACGGAAAGATGAAAAAAGTCAACTATTCTCCGGCCTTTTGATTATGACATTTGTTCTGTAGGTGGCGGCCTAATAAGAAACATAAATATTTAATATTCGTACAAACTATTTCCATGATATACCTATACATTAAATTCATTCAATATTGATGAAACACTTAGGTGATGAATAGAAACGTTTATTCTTTACAGTTAATAATATGAGACACAATACAAAAGACTACGCTAGGCTACTTAGTACGATCAGAGATGAGGGACGCCTCGAAAACGCGGGAGTTGTAGTAACTGCTTGCACCGTGAAGGACGTCTGCTTCTGGGCGTGGCCTACTACAGAGGTCGAAACGTAATCGATACTATTACTACCAATCTTGCAAACATCGACTATGCGGTCTAGTAAACTAGGCCTAAGTTAAACACAATAGCATGGCTAAAGTCACTTGGGCTAATAAGCCTACTCATTCGAGTGAACAAAGGGCGCACAGTCCAACACCCCTTCTCGCCGTCTTCACTCGCTAAACACTAGCTGGGCTTGTGAAGCAAACCGCTTTAATAGTTCTCTTGACACTGGCTTAGTCATCATGTCCGCAGTCATGTGTTCGGTTGGGCAGTACTGCACATCCACGATGCCACGCTCTCGCAGATCTCGGATGAGATGGTGCTTGACTGCGATGTGCTTCGTCCTAGCGCTGCACCGATCTGACTCGATCAAGCGAATACAGCCTTGGTTGTCCTCGAAGATCGTGGTTGCTCCTTGTACTGGTACCCCTACGTCGTCCAGCAGTTGATGTAACCACAACAGCTCTTGACAGGCATTCGCAGCCGCGACATATTCTGCCTCGGTGGACGACAATGCGACGATCGTCTGCTTGCGACTCGACCACGATACTGTGCTCTCACCCAATAGGAAGATGTATCCGCTAGTCGATTTTCGGTCGGTGGTGTCACCGGCCCAGTCAGCGTCCACGTACCCTTGCAGCTTGAGCTCACTCCTTGCAGACAGGCGCAGTTTCGCATCGAGGGTCCCGGCCAGGTAACGCATTACCCGCTTCACCGATTTCCAGTCGCGTTCTGTGGGTGACTCCACATGTCGGCTCAAGAAGCTGACAGCTACCGCAATGTCCGGTCTGGACACTGTAGCTATGTACAGGAGTGATCCAATAACTTGTCGATACTTTGTGTTATTCGGCAACTTGACGCTGGGTTCTTCATGGAAGACAAATAATTTGGTTTCCATTGGCGTGGCAGAAGGCTTCGTCTCCAGCATCCCTTGATCTTCTAGAAGTTGAACTATCTTAGTTCGTTGGTGGATAAGGAACGAACCGTCTGTTTCTCGCTCGATCTGGATCCCCAAATAGTGAGCTACTTCACCTAAATCCTTGGTGTGAAATGCTCGTTTAGCTGCGCACAAATGCCCTGAACGACCCTTCAGATTCTCCGGCTACCAGTAAGTCGTCTACGTACAACAGCACATAGGTGGTACTACGGTCGTTTCCTTTTTCATGAAGAGACATGAATCAGCTTTTCCGCGCTCGAAACCAAGACTTGCCAGTGCTTCTGTGGCCTTCTTGTTCCATGCTCGTGCCGATTGTTTGAGCCCGTAGATACTGCGCTTTAGTCGCAATACCATGTGCTCCTTGCCTGGTTCCTCAAAAACCCGGTGGTTGTTCCATGTAAAAGCTCCTCTTCCAGATCTCCATTTAGGTACGCTGACTTAACGTCAAGGTGCCGTACATGCAACTGGCGAATAGCCGCCACGCTGAGCAGCACGCGCACTGTCTCGTGCTTGACTACTGGCGCAAAACGTCTCGTCGTAGTCCTCACCATAACGCTGCGAGAATCCTCTCGCCACTAGCCGCGCTTTGTAAGTGTTGACGTCACCATTTGCATCTAGTTTAGTCTTGAATACCCACTTGGATGAGACTGCCCGGCGGCCTGGAGGGAGTTTGGCAATCTCCCACACTCCACGTTCTTTAAGAGCTGACATTTCCTCTTCTGCGGCAAACACCCAGTTCTTCTTTTCGCGTTCTGGTAGCTCCATCACTTGTTTGCCACGAGGATGGCTCACAGTGGTTGGTCCACTCTTAACTTTATACAAAAGTTTTCTTGGTGGGATTCCTTTATTCGGTCTCTGTGATTGACGTGGTGCTGGAGGAACAATCTGCTGATCGTTGACAGTTGTTTCTGCCGCTGTAGGCTCTTGCTGAGTCAACTCGGTGGCCTCCTTCGAATCCTCCTCCGCTCCTCAAGAATGTTGACGAAGTCCCCGTCCGATTCCCCTTCTGGCAGAAGACTGATTCCACCACTTGCTTCACGATGTGTGGATTGTTCTGCTCGTCCATCTCGATGATGCGCACGGAACGACTTATCCACACTTTGTTGGTGTTTACGTCCAACAGGCGGTAACCTTTGGAGGCGGTGTCATAGCCTATGAGCACGCCCAAGAAAGCCTTATCATCCCATTTCTTGCGTTTTGTTTTGGGACAAGGGAATACACTTTTGACCCAAAAACTCTGATGTGGCTTAAGTCGGGCTTATTGCCATCCCAAAGTTCGCAAGGTGTCTTGTCACGCTTCGGCTCGGTAAACGATCTGAAGATATGCCGCGGCACACACTGCTTCTCCCCAAAATCTTTCAGGAAGTCCTGCATCCAACAACATGCATTTTGCCATCTCAACTAGAGAGCGATTCTTACGCTCGGCCACGCCATTTTGTTGAGGCGGTGTGGCACCGTGAACTGTTGCTGGATCCCCTCACGCTTGAAGAAATCCTGCAGATCCCTGTTGACGTATTCTTTCCCGTTGTCTGTGCGGAAATGGTGGGCCTATGTCCATACTTAGTGTGAACCATAGCGATATATTCCTTTACAACATTTGCCGCTTCATCCTTGGACTTAAGGAGACGGACGAACGTAAAGCGTGAGTAGTCATCGATAAAAGTTACCATATATCTATGACCGCTCGGCGTTGTGATCGGCATCGGTCCACAGACGTCACTATGTATCAGTTCACCGGGCTTGGTAGCTCTGGTCTCGCTCGTTGGGAATGGTAGTTGGGTTAACTTTCCTCTCATGCAACAGTCGCAGTCCACCTTTGCGTCACATTTTGCCAATGTGTATGCCTAGGGCCAGTCCCTCCGTGAACAGCTTCTTAATTGCAGCTGGATCCCGGTGACCTAAGCGTCGGTGCCATCGATGCATGCATACTTGGCTGCGTGCACACAACGCTGCGTCGTTGCCCGTTTTGCACTTGAGCCTGAAAAGTGTCCCGTCAAGTTCAGCGGTTGCAATGACGACCGTCTTGTGAGTTATCTGGCAGGTGGCATCCTCGAACGTCACCGTGTACCCACTACGAGTTGCACATTGAACCGATAACAACCCGCCATCCAGTTCCGGAATGTACAGCACATCCTTGAGGTATATTTGTTCCACCTTACCGTTTGGAGTGTTGCACGACAACCACCCGCTACCGATTCCTTCCGCAGAGATCGTTGAGTTGTCTGCCAAATATACCTGGGACTTTACATCTTGCAACGCAGTAAAGAACCTTTTGTTGCTTGTCATGTGGCTCGTAGCTCCCGAGTCCACATACCAGCGGTCGGCCTGGTCCTTGTGTATACTGCTCCATACCGCAAAGGAGTGCTGGGGTGCTGCACTGCTGCCAACATCCTGGATGCGTACCATGCAGTTAGCTTTCTCCTTACCTTGCCTAGATGTGTTTTTGTACTTGAGGCAGTCTGCCTTCAGATGGCCTTTCTTTTTACAGTAGAAACATTCCCGTTCTCCTTACCTGACTTGCTCCCTTTTGGCACCTGCTTGCCGTACGTGCCCGCCTCTGTCTCTTGTGATATGTTGTCTGGAGGGCTACCTCGTTGTCGCGATGGTCCCGCGTCGCCTCGACACGGCGCTGGTACTCGTCGGTCAACTTGCCAGAGACATAGTCGACGTGCAAGTCTTCTCGTCTCTTCCTTCAAGGGCTGTAACTAACGTAGAGTATGACTCCGTAGACTGCACAACATAACTGCTACTAGGTCGTCGTCTTCGACCTTCTTTCCCATGCCCCGCAATTGACCCACAACTCCAGCATGGAGTTGAGGTGCGCCTGCATGGTACCTTGGGTAAACCTCATCCCATACAATTTTCGCATTAGATATAGTCGGCTGCCAATAGTGGATCTCTCATGCAACCTTTGCAGCATGGCCCACATTTCCTTGGCCGTCTCAAGTTGAGCGAGATGAAGCAACTGGTCATCTTCGACACTGAGACATATTGCTGCAATGGCCTTGCATTCCAGTTTTCCCCAGTCACTGGGCTCTGGGTCTGGCTAAGGTTGGGTGACTACATCCCACAATCCATCCCTCATGAGTACTACCTTTAATTTTAATTTCCACAGTGATAATTTGCATTATTCAACTTGGTGATCAACTTTTTTAGAGTTATCACCTGCAACAGCCATGCTTGATCCTGGCCTACCCTAGGCCTAGGCCTACTTTCAGGAAATTAAAAGTACATACTCGTACGTGTAAACCTTAACCTCTTTTTTTAGGCGCAGATAAAGTGTTCTAGGCCCAAAAACTATGAAACACTTTAGGTGAAAAATAGAAACGTTTATTCTTTACATTTAAATAAATGAGACACAATACAAAAGACTACGCTAGGCTACTTAGTACGATCAGAGATGAGGGACGCCTCGAAAACGCGGGAGTTGTAGTAACTGCTTGCACCGTAAAGGGAAACGTCTGCTTCTGGGCGTGGCCTACTACAGAGGTCGAAACGTAACGATACTATTACTACCAATCTTGCAAACATCGACTAATGCGGTCTAGAAAAACTAGGCCTAAGTTAAACACAATAGCATGGCTAAAGTCACTTGGGCTAATAAGCCTACTCATTCGAGTGAAAAAAGGGGCGCACAGTCCAACAAATATATTTTTAAAAACCTATACCCAATAGCTGTACCCAATGACATCCAATGTAATGCACGTATGCTACAACGACGGCAAGGCACGTATGTTAATTAATGAAGTGAAAAAATAATTGTGAAAGGAGAAGGAACACCAATGTATGTAATGTGTGTTGAAATTATGAAACGGTAATGAATTTCTTTCGAAGTATATTTTTATGTTTGCTTACTTGCGTTATTATATTATTATTTCTCGGGACATTTGAATAACCTTTTCACATTATTTTCTCTATTCAAGAATGCATAAATAAATTTTAAAGCAACACCATTCTCGCTAAGTCAAATACGTAACGAAGTACATCATTGATACAGAATGAACATTGCTGCCTTCATGTGTTGTGTCAATATATTATTACTTGCCCTTTTTTAATCACATGTTAAACAAAAATTAAAGATATTTTGATCAGTATACAAACCAATTGTGTAAATGTTGAAGTACAACCCTTTAATTCAGCTTTCGATTTCGATTCCCGGGTGTGACCGTTTTGCTGAAGAGCCAATGAGTGCATGAGAGCTCGAACCAAGTCCATTTGGATTATAGAAAACACTGTATTATTTCTAGGAAAACGTTAAGTCCCGCCGCGTTGTGGATGAGCGTAATTTTTTTTAAACGAAAAAAGCGTAAAAAATTTCGATTTTTTTTAATAATAATTTTTTGATAACGCTCAAATTTCACACGAATATATTCATTTTATAAAATTAAAGTTCTGTGAAAAATCATTACAATCGGATAAAGCATGTAGGTTTTATTCGTCAAAGAAATGTTAAAAATTGAAAAAAATTTGTAAAATTGCGATTATCATGAGAAATGATTTTTCGATTGCGCTCAAATTTCACACGAATAATTAATTCATAAATTAAGGTTCTGTGAAAAAAACATTACAATGGGATAAAGCATGTAGGTGTTAAAGTCAAAGAAGTTTTAAAAATTTTAAAAATCGTAAAATTGCTTTTTTCATAAAAAAAAATGTTTCGATTGCGCTAAAAATTTCACACGAATATATAAATTTCAAAAAATTAAGGTTCTGAAAAAAAATTTTTACAATGGAAAAACATGTAGTTTTTAAAATCGAAAAATTTTTTTTAAAAACGAAAAAAATCGTAAATTGCGTTTTTTCATGAGAAAAAATTTTTTCGATCGACTTTTCCCCCCGTGCAGTTCTTCGTTCAGAGATTTCATAGCCCTCCATAAAATTTCATCGCAATTGGAGTATTGTTTACCCGGGAAATCGTGTTCCAGACACACAAAAATACAAAAAAAAAGAAAAAAAAAAAAAAAAAAACATTCCGGTTTTTTTTTTGCCCAGGTAGTGAAAGGGAATCTTCGCTACGCTCGCCCCGCTCGCTACGCCCCAACTAAAATAGAATCAACGCTCTGGCATTATTCCCTTGGGCCTTGCATTGAGTACTATAAAACATCCTGGGAAAGGCGGTAAAAAGGGGGTAAAATTTGTATATAAAATTAACTTATTAAAGTTTTGAAGATCATCGCCGGGCTTGGGCAATGTGTTATTGGATCACTCGAGGCCGCCGAGGCGGCAGCCGGCAGGGGCAAAGCATATTACCGAAAACACCCTCTTGTTGTGTCTTTTTGGAAAAAATTTTCCAGACCCAAAAATATTTCGACTGTTCCAGCATCTTACATAGCATTGTCAAACCCCTGCATGGCTTGCTTTGACCGAAAACCGTAGGGGGTAGCTCAGCATAACGCGGAGATCTGTTTTGGAAGGAAACGGTTAAATCCCGCACCAGCAATCCTAGCTGAAAGTTCACCCGGGAATTCTTGAGCCCTTGGGCGAATCCCGGGATGCAAGCCTATTTTAGTTTTTATTTTAGGCAGTGCGTAAAATGTTTTCCCCAAATTTTTAAATTTAAAAAATTTCTGAAATTTTAGCAAAATACATAAAATAGGCACGTCGTCCCCCTAAAATGCAAAGTTTTTGGGAAATCCGCCGGGAGTGAAAATCCTAGATCTATATATACCTTGTGGAGAAAATTTTTTAAATTTCTGTTTCATGATAACCCACCAATGATTTCTCGGGTTCAAAATTAACAAACATGTCAATCGTGTGGATGTGTCGTGGCCCAATAAAATGGATTACTAAAACACGCGCCCGAAATAAGGGATGGTAGTAGAATCGAACACAAAAAAATTCCAAAACTGAGCCCTACTCATATTTTAAATATGCATATTACAACAAATACAATCACTGCGTAAAATGGTCCCCCTATCTCGAGGGGAAAAATTTTATAAGTTTTGTTTTATTTTATTAAACCCCACAAAAATTTAATTTCCCTTTAAAAAAGAAAATAGGCCAAATACCAAAATACAAATATAGACCGTAAAATACATTCCCTTAGACTATTTTTTAGCTTTTTTTTTCCAACGAAAATAAAATATCGACTCTAAAAAATTTATTTAGAGTATTAATATTTTTTATATATATATATAAAATAAAAAAGTGACTACACGGGGTTTGAACCGGGGCCCCTTAGCTGCCCGGGGTATGCTCTTACCACGAGTATGCAGCCACCAATTTAAACTGTCTAATTCTTGGTCATTTGTACATTACATGTAGGACACAAAGGGCCCCGGTTTTTAAAACCCCTGGTGTAGTCCTTTTTTTTTTGTGTCAAAAGATAACAAAACAGAGTCAAAGTCCCCACTTATAAACCCCAAGGTTAAACATCGTATGCCCACTTAGGGTTATAGAGATGGGTTTTTATTTTCTAGTTTTTTTTTAGTGGCTCTACAAATGTACAAAAAAAAAACCAAAATTAGACAGATTTAAATTTGGGGCTGCCCTAGCTCAGTTGGGAAGACAATCCCACAGCTAAAATCCCGGCCCGGTTCAAACCCCGGTGTAGTCCTTTTAATTTTTTTCTAAAATACTAACATAACGCGTCCCTAGTCCCACTATAAAGCCAAAGGGTTAAAAATATAAATAAAACCACGCCCCAAATCAAAATTATTACACACACAACACGAAAAGTCTTACAATTACCGTTTCTATAATAAAAAACCTCATTTGAGCAATTGTTTTTTTAAAAATTAACCCTACCACCTACACCAAACCCCTTTTTATAGTTATTTTTCTGGGAGATCACACACAGAGTCACGAAAAATAAATGAAAGAAAATAAACCCGATTTGCCCATATCTCGATGTGCAGAAATTTCGTCGGTACAAGGGCACTGCATGTTCAAAAAGAAATAAAGTCTGGGGCCGCTTGACACTGGTAATTTTTCGATCGGGGCTGTCATCGGCCCACAGTTGGCAATGTTGCACAAAAAAAATAGCGTAGCGATTTTGGTAATTTAATAAACTTCTTAAAAAAATAGGAAAAGGCAGATAAAATTACCAATAAAAAGAGGAAAAACGATTTTTAAATTTTGTTTTTATTTTTTGGAAAAAAGATTTTTTTTTTAAATCTTTTTTGGCATAACTAGTTAATTCCTGTTTTCCCTTTCCCGAAGGTTGAGCTAGAGAGGTAAGAGAATTTTTAAACTCGTGGGGATGTGAACCCAAAAGGGGAATTACACAGAGCGCTTTGCTTTTGCTTGATGTCCAGAATTTATTTTTAAATTGGCGAAGACCTTATGATGGTAGTTTATCAAGACATAAATTAAAAAGGTGCCTCCCCCGGGGATTGAACCCCCAACCCTGATGTCTGGGGAGTGCTCTCACCCTTTTTTTTATTAATTTTCTTAACTTCAAAAAAAATGGTCCCGTCCCGGGTTTAAAAAAAAATAATTTCATCTACCAAAAAATTTTAAAATTAAGCAAAAGCCAACAATAAAGCCCTTTGTTAACTTTTCTCATTTAATTTGAAAGCCGTGGTTCAAACCCCCGGGGGAACATTTTTAAAACCATAATAATATATCAATGTTAATTGAAAATTTCCAAAAAAAGTGAAAAAAATACTGTATTTAGATTATGTTTTTTTCACATGGAAAAAGGGTTTTTTCCCCCCTGCTTAAAACCCTTTTTTCTCCTATTAAGGTGTTTAGTTCGTACCCAAACAAAGGACTTGTTGCCATAAACCCTCCTCCCCCCCCCCCCCCCACTTCCGCCTCAAATTCATATTAGAATCACACGCTTTCAAAAAACGAACACAAAAAAATTTTCTTTCTTCAAATTTACGTGCAGTAAAAATTTTATAGACTCAGAGATGCATAAATGTAAAAACGCGCCGTGGTGGATGTATTAAAAAATTTTTTCTTCTGTTTTGAAAAAATAAAAAAATTGTCCCATGGGGGTCGAACCCAAAACATATGTCCCCTTTCAATAATAAAAAGATATTTTTAGCTCTGGGATCGAACAATTGCGTAAGAGTGCAATAAACATTGACGCCAAGCCCTAGCATTTTATAGCGCAGATCTATGCATAATGATTAAATGGTGTCCGCGTAGTTACGAGCAAAGTCATGCAGCCAATCAGAACAACTTTTCAACAAAAAATTTAAAGACCGTCACTCAAAGTGGTGAAAAAGCTTTTGTATCGCTAGGTTTTCGCCCCTTGCTGGGGGTCAAAAAAAAACCCAAAAAAAGCGCCGAAACAGCTTTCGACTTCCATTGTACAGCGGACACCCCTTTTCAAAAAATTTTCAGTTTTAGGGGAAAGCAGTTAAGGTGTATATTTTTCAGGTTGCTACTTTTTCCAAAAAGGGTTGGTTCGCCTAAAGAAAAACCGGAAAAAAGGTAAAATGTTAAAATTTCCCAAAAGTTAACAAATTTTTTTTTAAAAAAAAAAAGGACAATTTTTGGAAAAATACCAACACACGTTCATTGGACGTCTTTTCTGAGTAGAATAAAAAAAAATTATAAAGATATCTCAATTGTGTCGTTAGATACGATGGAAGTACGAAACCACTGCAACACACCGAAATAATACAGGGTCCAGTAGAGCCTTAAGATCGCATAGGTACAGGAATACAAATAAGTATCTTAACTGACTGAATTCTCAACGGAGCCGAGTCTCCACCGACTGACGTTTCAGATATTAAGTGGATATGTTTTTTCGGATAGGATAGGAAGGCAGTATATGAATCTTTCAAAGTAGGTTAGCAAATATTTGGGCGACATAAAATGTTGATATGTGCTTATATCACATGTGCCTGTTCATATTATAATAATCATTCTAATTTCATTATATTTTTTGATGAGACGTGCTTTATAAATTATTTAATTTTTCCCAAGAGTGTTGAATTATAATGTTGGATGCTGAATCAATACGAATGATTGATTTTTTTACTACTACAGAAAGTAGATCTACACAGTCTTGCTTTACATCAACCCATGAATTAAGTAAAGTATCTTAATTTATTTTTTAAGTCCTAATTTATATAATCAAACAGCGCTGTATATATAGTTCAGTATGTTCTACACTCTTCTCATAGCTATTTGACGGACTGTTTATGAAAATAATAACTGTTGCTGTATTCTCTACTTGAACGTTCATTCTTTGTATTCTGGACTTTGAATCTGAGCCCAGACAATATTTGCAGCAAAAATATATATTCAGGAGGCAGGACATTGCCACTCAGTTTTGTGTGGGTCAGACAATTTGGGACTCCAAATGTAATTCCTTGCATTAAAAAAAAAATCAATGTAGGTTTCAATCAATGTGTACATTGTCTTTTAAAAAGGGTTTGAATGAAAAGAACATAATACACATATCATTCATTGCCTGTCACAACATGGCCTTTTTTCATCGACAATTCATTTTTGGACCAACCGTTAATGTTTGTAATGAATGCATTCAAGAAGAGTTGTGTCTTACTTTCATGCGTTCTTGCCAACATGTAACAATGCGTTGCATTATACTAGTCGTACAATTAAAAGTGTAATGCCGTCGACGACAGAGCGCTTATAACCATGACAAACAAGGTAGTAAATCATATTCCATTGTCTTATCTGTACAGTTAGCCTATACGTATTGCATGTGTAATCTTTAGGTGTGTGCAAATACTGAAAATGTCGAGTTTTTTCGAGTTTGGTTTTAGGCTCGAAGTTTTCGAGTCGAGTCAAAAATATATCAGCTGACCCAGTTACAATGCTTTGCATCCTGGTTACCGTCCATTATCGATGAATTGATTTGGTAACTCTAGGCTGACGTCTCGCTGGAAAATACTAAATGGGTACTAGGGCTGGGCAAAGACATCAATATTTCGATACAAGATTGATAAATAAATTAAATTAATTAATCCGTTCTAAGTCGACCCACTCTATGTGAGAATGTTGATATTTTTGGACTCAATAAAGAAAATTTACAAAATCAACAAAATGCCTTAATTTGGTCAAAAAGGCGGCTAAATAGGAACCTACCTACAAGGGCTTTGGGCAAAGAAATCAATATTTTAATACAATATTGATATGTGCGAATATTTTGGATATCTTTTTTTTATATCAACTTAATTTCTAAATTTGGTTAATTTAAAACATAAAACGTGTTGTCAAGAGTAAACAGCTCAGCAAGCTTCTCAACCTATCCCCAAACACAAGAACTGAGATCTATTAGTAACAGTGACCGCTTCAAGAGGGAACTGAAAACCTTTCTGCTTGACAAGGTCTTTTATTCCATTGACGATTTCTGTGTTTTAACTTAATGTATTGCTTTTGAACACAATATAATTTAATTGTATCATATAATTTAATTGTATGGAATTGACGAAATTACCAATGATTTTATATTTCTGACTATGTACAATATCCTGATAAGGCTGTTAGCCAATGTATCTTTTGGATCTATGTTCAATAAATCAACGACAACAACAACAACAACACAACAACAATCACACACAACACACAACAACAACAACAACAACAACCAACAACAATCAAACAATCAATCAATGTGGGTAGAGATGGGACCGAAAAAACTCCAAACTTAAAAAAA
>JAMZAV010006146.1:0-30956 GCA_024449915.1 Sweltsa coloradensis
AACTTGAAAATTCTGACAAAAAAATTTTAACCCAGGTTTTACCACCTTTCATAAATGGAAGAGATGTTAACTACCTGTACCTTTATATTTTATAAGATTCTTCCCAGAATTAAAGAATGATTCATTTAAGATATAAAATAATTAAAGACATATTTGCTTCAAAACAATATTATAGTTGAGTGAGGAAATTGTGGTTATGTGATTTTTATATTCTATGTTTTTTCAGGTATTTATCAATTTTCTTCTATTCTGTTCATTCATAAATTTACTCATAATGTCAAACTTTATATAATTATCACATTGTTTAGACTCACATGTCGGTAATTTCAATTAATCAAATTTCAATTATATTAGGTTAAGTGTTCAGAAGTGAATAAATACTTATAATAAACATAGTTCCACAGATAAGCTGCATGCGCAGTTTGTGGAAGGTCGAATGTATGAAATATGTAAGGTTATGAAAGAAAGAAATGTATCAACAATATACAATTATTATGTTTTAACCAGACACCAACGATGATCGCATTTATCTAAACAAGCATTTGACCCCTACAGTGAGAGGCTTGGCCTGGGAGGCGCGCCAAGCGCGGCGCAAGTGCGGGTACAAGTTCGCCTGGGTGAAAAATGGCAATGTTTACATGCGTCAAAGTGAGAAGTCCCCTATTATCAGAGTGAACTCGGTGGACGACTTGCCGATCCCGCAACCGCAAGATGAACAAAGTGAAGATTGACTGACTAGTTCTGACGTGTATCTAAACCTCGTGTTCCACATAAACATTCGTAGCTTGAGGTCAAATTTTGATAATTTACTTGTTTACCTAAAGTCAAATAATTGTTCTTATGAAGTAATTGTCTTAACAGAAGTGTGGATTGATGAGGGTGAAAAGCGGCTTTACGACATTCAGGGCTATAAGATGTTATTACAACCTAGGCCTAACGAGCGTTCTGGAGGAGTAGCCGTGTATGTTAAAGAAAGTTATAAGTTTAATTGGAAATCATATCTGTGCAACACTGCTGAAGGTGTAATCTTGGACTTAATATTGAACAATACTACTGTTACGATAATCTCTTTATATCGGCGGTCTAATCAAGCACTTGTGAAGCCCTTTGTTGATGACCTTCAGTCTTTATTAGACAATGAAACACGGGATCCGTGTATACTTTTAGGAGACATCAATATAGATATAACTGAAAGGCCTCAATGTTATAATGTTAATATAAGTGATTATTTAGACCTTTTGTATTCCAAAGGTTTTATCTCTTGCATAAACGAACCAACTAGGATGGGAGATGGTGCACAGACATGCATCGATCATGTATTTATACGCAACAGCAAACAAGTTGAGTTTGAGTGTTGTACCTTGGACTGTGGCATTACGGATCATTTGGCTACAACGGTGCGTGTTCATAACAACACGAGTGAGCACATCAAATTAACACAATCTACAAAGGTTATCAAGTACATAAACAAGACACTTTTCAAGCAAATTTAAGTTCGCACAATTGGGAGGGGGTTTTCAGCTCAGTACATGCAGATGAAGCTTTCAAGTTGTTTTTCCAGGAACTTAAATTAATAATTGATAACTCATATGTAACATATAGTCTGAACAGCAAAACTAGAAAACGTAAAGAATGGATTACACCGGAAACAATAAAACTTACACTTCAAAAACAGGCTATCTATAAGTCTTTAAAGCGACACCAAGAAGATGAAATTTTAAAACATCGTTATAAAGTTTTCAGTAAACTCGTCAGGGAAAAAATAAAGCGGGATAAAATAAATTTTTACCAGGAAGAAACAGAGAAGGCAGTTGATAAGGTAAAAACTATTGGCACGTAGTAAACAAGGTTTTGAAGGGGAGAGGGCGCGAGGGAATATCCGAAATTCTAATAGATGGTGAAACTATTAGCACTGACAAAGATCCCGTTAGAGCTGCTAATTACTTTAATGAATATTTTATAAATGTTGCGAATACAGCGGCGACCAATGCTAACAACGACGATACAATTAGTAATGATCATGGTATGCAGTGGGTTAACCAAACCATGCACGTCTCTGATATAACTGAAGCTGATCTTGTTAAAGTTATTAGAAACATGAAAAGCAAATCAAGCTCAGGCATTGATAGATTAAATATTTGTATGATAAAAGATAACATTGATATTTTTGTACCTGTTTTAAAACATTTATTCAATCTTTCTCTTAATGATGGTTATGTGCCTGATATTTTAAAAACGGCTCTTATAATCCCTATCTTTAAAAGTGGTGATAAAATCATGGTTAACAATTATCGACCCATCTCATTGTTGCCTTCAATATCAAAAATTTTCAGAAATTTCCTGCCATATGTGAAATTTACTACTGATCGCATAGCACGTTATCTTGGAAAGCTAGACATCAAGACAGTATTTAAGCCTATAAATAAAATTTCTACCATGTTGAGATCGCCAAAGGACCCAGTACATCTAGCCGGAAGTGGAGTTTATAAAATCCCTTGCAAGTGTGGCTGTAGCTATGTAGGCCAGACTTTAAGGACAGTGGCAACAAGGGTAAAAGAACATAAAAACCATTGTTACAAGGGTCACGTCGAGTTGTCTGCAATTGCTAAGCATGCCATAGACAATATGGCTGACTCAAGGCATGAGATTCTTTTTGATGAAACAAAAATAATTTGCCAAGAATCTGCGTTATGGCCTAGACTCATAAGGTAGTCAATTGAAATTTCGAAAACACCTAACAATATGAATGGAGATGTAGGTGGCTACAAACTTAGTGATTCGTGGATTCCTGCCATTAATTTAATTAATCACCTCTCAGCAGAGAACATGCGATCAAACCAAGAACTACCACCAGATCAACAACAGCATCAACAGCATCTTCATCCACAAGACCAACCTACACCACTACCACCACCTCCACAACCACCTCAACCACCACCACAACAACAACAACAACAACTAGAGCCGTCCACCGCCATCCTGGCAGTTCCAAGAAGAAGTGAACGTTTGCAACAGAGGCAAACAAACGAAAGACCAGCAATCCCTTGAAAATGTCTTCCACAGTGATGACGCTACGTCGGGAAATCAAGAATAATGTAAATTATTCACCACTACGACGCGACAAAACATCCCGTCAATGTTATAATTTCTCTTCAATTTTTATTATTATCATTATTATTATTATTATTATTATTATTATTATTATTATTATTATTATTATTATTATTATTATTATTATTATTATTATTATTATTATTATTATTATTATTATTATTATTATTATTATTTGTTAAAACTATAACTATTATTATTTTCTGTGGTGTTGGAATGTTCACGCCTAAATTTCAATATTGTAAAGTAGTATTCTCAAACTGTTATATCAAATTTCAATATTGTAAAGTAGTATTCTCGTTGTTTTATAATTATTTTTTTAAGTTTTAATTTAGCCTATGAACTTTTTTTGTATAATATAATGTAATATTCAACTAAGTCTGTCTGATCCATGTATAATAATATAACTAATCATAATCCACAGACAAGCCACGTATGTGGCTTTGTGGACAACGATGTCAAAGTATTATAATACAAAATTGCATGTAATATTATTATTTTAATAATAAAAAAAAAAAAAAAAATTATTATTATTATTATTATTATTATTATTATTATTATTATTATTATTATTATTATTATTATTATTATTATTAGCTGCATGCGCAGTTTGTGGAAGGTCGAATGTATGAAACATGTAAGGCTATGAAAGAAAGAAATGTATCTACAATAATAAAAAAAAAATAAAAAAAAAAATGTAATATTATTATTATTATTATTACTATTTTTATTATTTTTATTATTATTATTATTATTATTATTATTATTATTATTATTATTATTATTATTATTATTATTATTATTATTATTATTATTATTATTATTATTATAATAAGGGAAAGTGTCCAGGTGCAACGGGTTTGTAGGCCGAGCAAGAATAAAAAAGTCGTAGCTAGTACAGGAGAAGGCAGAATCGAAAAGAACCTTTCAGCCAACTGGCATTCGCCTCCCGTCATCTTGTTTATTCATTTAAACACCCAAGAAGCATGAGAAAGAAAGATTATCGGTAGAAGCAATGATATTGTTGTGTCTGGTTCGGGACAATTTTCGTCATAAGTATGCTTTGATTGGTCTTTATCACCAATTACATATTTAAACCAATAATATAAATTGATTTAATCCATTTCAGATGTTTTAGCTTCTGTTTAAAAGCAAATATCAAATATCAAAGCCCTGTTTTTCGAGGGGGGGTGGGGGGGGGGAAAGAGGGCGAACATTGCCCTTGAAACAATTGCTTCGAAAAAATTATGTATCCTGGAACAATGAATGAAAGTCTGGGGCTCCCAGCTAGTGCTGGCCTGGGGGTATGCCCTCGGTTAGTGCTGGCCTGGGGGTATGCCCCCTTAAATATTTTTGTTATTTACATCGCAAATGGTGGAATTTTACTTGATTTTAACGGGGCTTGGTTTCGTCGATAATATATAAAATCGTGAAGTCGTCAGTTTTATTGGAGTTAACAAAATCTTGCTACGACATTGTCCCCCCCCCACCCCACCCCCCCTTCCCCCCGAAAATATACCACTGTCTGAAGGTAAACGATGGCGTTTACAACGCGACTTACCCGTCTAAGAAAATCAACGCTATTCTCATCAGCCAACCAATGGTATTCGCTCGCTAGCCACTTACACCACCCTGCTTTAGAAAAAGAACAGGTCAGAATATCTGCTTGTTTTTCCCTTCTGCAACAAAAAATTAAAACGAGGTTTTCATTCGCACAAAAAAGAAATTTCCGATTTATTTCACAGCGAAGGGGTTTTTTGGGCCAACTCCCATATTTGGGGGGAGCGACGAGAACGTTTTTTGGGCCCCGTGCTTTTTCGGGAAAAACATTATTTCCGGCAAAAAAAAATATGAGAAAAACAATCATATTTTTCAATTTGGTGTTTCCACGTTTAAACATTTCCAATACACACATGCACCGTTGATGGCATGTTTTCGAAACAATTCGTTTTCAACAATATTGATAGTGGAGGACATGGCCTGACCTTGAGCGAACTAAACAATTCGGGTTTCAAACCCGGCAAAACAGATGGACAGAATTTTGTAATCGGAGGGCAGAAACACTACAGAATGTGCTACACGAGTGTTATATAATGGAGTTTGGCTGTAGGCCAACGAGATAATGATGAATCAACACTACCGTTAGAAAATACAGTTTGGCACGTCGCACACTTGATAAAAATCATAAAATAACAATCGATGGAAGATCTTGTAATTATATACTTGAAGAAGAAAAAGATGAAGAAAGAAAAAAGAAGAAAAAGAAGAAGAAGAAAAAGAAGAAAAGAAAAGAAGAAAAAGAAAAAAGAAAGGAAAGTGAGGGAAAGGAAAAAGAAAAACAGAAGGAAAAAGGGAGAAAAGAAAACAGAAAGCGGAGAGGGGAAAAGGTCCCCGGAAAAAAGGAAGGGGAAGGGAGCTAAGAAGCCCTTTGGGGTGGCCCCGTTTAATATACCGGTTTCCGAAATTGTATTGAGGGGGAAATAAACGCAAGTCAAAAGCCCTGTAAGAAAAACACAAAAACCTGGGGATACAGGAAGAAAATTAATAGTCCGGGTGTTTATTTTCCCCTACTTGCAAGAGGGAGAGGAGATGCCAAGGGAGGGGAAAAAAAAGGGTAAAAAAGAAAACAAATTATTTGTCCTGCTGTCCCCCACCCCCATACTTTGGGGGGCGAGGGGAGAAACCAGGAAACCAAGAGAGCCACCACCCACAAACCTGGGAAAAAGGAAAAAAAACACCAAAATTTTTATGTCCGGGGGCTGTTACCTTTTTTCCCATACTTGCAGGGGGCAGGTTTTGGGGATGGGAAGTATAGCTAGAGCCCCCACCCAATAACGGAAAAGGGAAGAACCAATTTAATAGGGTTTTGGCTATTGCCCCAAAAGCAGGAGAGGTAAGGTGCCAACATAGCTAGAGCCACCACCCACATCAACCTGGATACAAGGAAGAACACAATATATTATGTCCCGGGTGCTCCCATTGGCCCCCTACTTGCAGGGGGGAGACGAGCGCAGAGGGATAGTAGAGCCCCCAAACCCCCAATCAACCTTAAAAGGAAAAACACAAAAAATTATTCCTGTTCCCGCCCCATCTTAGGGGAGGTAGGGGGATGCGAGGCCAAGGGTAAGCACCAACATAAAACCCCGGGCAAGGAAAAACACTATTGGGCCTGTTCCCCATTGGCCCCTTTGGGACAGGGGGATGCCGAGCCATACAACAAACCCCCCATCCCGGATGGGCCAAAATTTTTGTCGGGCTTTTCCATTTTCCCCATACTTTCAGGGCAAGTAAGGGGTCCAGATGTTTTGCAGACCCCCCCCACCCACATCAAAACTGGAAAACAAAAAGAACACAATATATTTTTTTTCTTCTCCCCTTGCCCCCTTTCCCCCCCGGTGCGCATGCCAATGCCATAGCTAAAAGCCACCACCCCCCATAACCGGTACAAGGGAAAAACACAAATATTAGTCCGGTGCTGTCTCCACTTTCCCCCAAAATTGCAGGAGAGGTAGACGCATGCGCAGATGCTCATAGTAAGCCCACCACCCACATCAACCTGGATACAAGGAAGAACACAATATATTATGTCCGGTGCGTTCCCCCGCCCCATACTTGCGGGCGAAGGGGCGCAGCGCAGAGCTATGCTAGACCACCACCCACATCAAACCGGATCAAGGAAAAACACAATATATTATGTCCCGGGGCGTCTCCCACTTGTCCCCCCTCTTGCAGGACGAGGTGACGCATGGCAGATGCTCATAGCTGAGCCACCACCCACATTTTAACCTGGATAAAGGGAAAACACAATATTTATGTCCGGGTGCTGTCTCCCCCTTGCCCCCAAATTTCAGGACAGGTTGACGCATGCGCAGAGTCATAGCTAGGGGCCACCCCCACATAAAACCCGGTACAAGGAAAAACACAATATTATGCCCCGGGGCTGTCTCCACTTCCCCCTACTTGCAGGCGAGGTAGAGCATGCGCAGTGCTCATAGCTAGAGCCAACCACCCCCCCCAACCTGGATAAAGAAGAAAACAATTAATTTTGTCCGGGGTTGTTCCCTTTCCCCATATTGCAGGACGAGGTAGACGCATGCGCAGATGTAAAACTAGAAAACCACCACCCCCCATCAACCTGGATCCCAAGAAGAAACAATATATTATGTCGGTGGTCCCCATTTCCCCCTACTTTCAGGACGAGGTGACGCATGCGAGATGCTCATAGTAAGACCACCCAAAACCTGGAACAAAAAAAACCAAAATATTAGTCCCGGGGCTTCTCCCCCCTTTCCCCAACTTTAAAGGGCGAGGGGGAGCAGCGCAGACTCATAGCTAGAGCAACCCCCCCACACAACCCGGTACAAGGAAGAAACAAAATATTATGTCCGGTGCTGTCTCCCACTTGCCCCATACTTTCAG
Organism: Sweltsa coloradensis; assembly: GCA_024449915.1. NCBI lineage: Eukaryota > Metazoa > Arthropoda > Insecta > Plecoptera > Chloroperlidae > Sweltsa > Sweltsa coloradensis. The sequence goes on from JAMZAV010006146.1 coordinate 7,531, forward strand.
GACGAGGTAGACGCATGCGCGATGCCATAGCTAAGCCACCCCCCCCAACCTGGATACAAGGAAAAAACACAATATATTATGTCCCCGGTGTGTTCCATTGCCCCCTACTTGCAGGCGAGGTAGACGCAGCGCAATGTCTAGTAGAGCCAACACCCACATAAACGGAACAGAAGAACACAAAATTATTTTGGCGGTGCGTCTCCCAAAATTGCCCATACTGCGGGGCGAGGGGACGCATGCGAATGCCCTAGGTGAGCAACCACCCACCAACCGGGAAAAAAAAAAACACAAAAAAACTCTTATGTTTAAAATTTTACCTGAACAGATCCCATATAAGGAACCCCCAAAAATTTAAAAAAAAAGGTCAAGGGGAACACAATTTTTTATTGGGTTTGGGCCCCCTTGGATAAAATTCGAAGAAGTAGCGCAAAGGAATGCCCATCAGGCCCCAAAACATTTTTTTAACCCTGATAGGACGAATTTTTCTTCCACTTCCCATTTGGCGAGTCCCCATGGATACTTGAAACCCCCACTGGTCGGCCCTCTTGTAGGTGCGTCCCAAAAACCCCTACTTTCCGGTGGGGCCACCCGTTTATTTCCGGGGGCCCACCCATCTAATGGAAAAAACCAACATAATTATTTTTTTAATGAAAATAAATTTAAAATTTTTCCCTTGCCAAGGGAATTTTCGAATTTGAAAACTTGAAAAAGCTTCGAAAGACAAAATTTTGGTTTTCCCAAAAATTTAAAATTTTGATAGTATTTGAGATACATAAAATGTCAAATATGCCTTAATTTAAGAAAAAAATCTCGTTTTAGGTTTTCTCAACAATTTGCGTTTTTGGATGAGCGAAGCGAAGACTTCAATTTCACCGACCCCCAAAAAAATTTAGCTCGGTTTGTTTGTTTGTTTGTTTGTTTGTTTGTTTTTTTTGTTTTTATTTTTGTTTTTTTGTCTGTTTGTTCGCACGATACTGGGCAAACGGCATAAGCGATCTTAAGAAAATTGAAGGGGACCTTGGAAATCTCTGAACTTAGACGTGCCACTTTTTTGGGTACAATCGAAGAATTATTTCCCATGAATATCGCACTTTACGATTTTTTTCGATTTTTTAGTGCGATATTTTCGAGACATTTGTGCCGATTCTGACCAAACGGGTAGGGCTACAACGTTCATATTTCACATGGAATTAAGGTAATGGTGATGTATTGCTTTCTGAAAGAAAAAGTTGAAAAAGTTAGCCAGAATCTATAGAAATAAAGCTTTTATATAAGTTTTTACGGTAAATAATACCAATTGACAGGTAACAAAAGAAATTTGACAACAATCACTTACAATGCGTAGGTAGCAAAACAAAGCACTTGCAAAAGTAAAGATATCCCACGCAAACTAAAAACTTTAAAAAGCTCATCCATCAACGCGGCGGGACTTTAGCGTTTTCCTAGTAATTAAAAATGTTTTTTTTATTCACAACTTAAAAAATTTCCAAAATTGCTTTAAATTCACTATCAAAATTCCATAAAAAATCCCAAAAATGTTAGAAAAAAAATCCCCAACTTTAATTTTTCATTAAAAATACCTAATGGATGAGCAAAGCAAAGACTTCAATTCCACTGACCCCCAAAAAATTTGGCTGGGTTTTTTTTTTTTTTTTGTTTTTTTCGTTTTTTTTTTTTCTGCTGTTTGTTCGCTCTCTACTAGGCAAACACAGTATGCGATCTATAAAAAAAAAATTAGGGGGGGACCTTCAAAAATCCGGAATTTTAGAGATGTATGGGGTTTTTGGGTAAAATCGAAGAAAAATTACTCATAAAATATCTTTACTTTTACGTTTTTTTTTCGATTTTTGGTAGGATATTTTCTTTGCCTTTTGGGGCCAGTTTTCTACCAAAACGGGTGGGGCTACAACGTTCTTTATTATACATTGACTTTAAAGGTTTATGGTTTGATGTAGTCCCTTTTAAAAAAAAAAAAAGTTAAAAAAAGAAACCCGGAAAACCATAAAAAGGGAAAGTTTGAAGATAAGTTTTAAAAATAAATAAAAACAATAAAGGGTAACTAAAGAAACTTGACAACAAATAAACCTAAAAACCCCGCGTTCAAAAAGGCAATCTTTGGACCTACAGATTTTTGACATTCAAAATTACCCTATAAAATTTAAGTTACTTAAAAAATATCTAATTTAACAAAATTAAATTTTTGGCAAGGGAAAAATTAAAGAAGTGAAGGGGATTTTAAGATAAAATTTTTTTTAAAAAAAAGCTCATCCATAAACCCGCGAGGGGCCCTTAAGCTTTTTCCAAAAGCTAGAAAAATTTAAATTGATTTTCCCCCAAAAGTCAAATTTACATTTAAATCAAAATCCCCTTATAAAAGGAAAACGGGTTTTGTTATTTCCCCCTCTGGAGAAGAAGGGTTTTTTGGGGTTTAGGGAAAAAAAAAGCTTTTTTTTGGGTTACCCCTTGGAGAAGAATGTTCTCTGGGTTAAAAAGAAAAAGTATTTTGGTGAGTTACCTTGGAAAAGAATTTTCCTGGCTTATGAAAGAAAAGTAGTTTTTTAGTTCCCTCTGGAGAAGAATTTTCTCTGGGTTATAAAAAAAAGCTAGTTTTTTAAATTTACCTTGGAGAAAAAATGTTCGCTGGGTTAGGGAAAAAAAAAAGCTATTTTGTTTTTCCCCTCTGGAGAAGAATGTTTTTCGGGGTTAGGGAAGGGAAAAGTAGTTTGTTAATTTAAACCTCTGGAGAAGAATGTTGCGGGTTATGAAAAAAAAAGCTAGTTTGTTATTTATTTTTGGGGAGAAGAATGTTCTCGGGCATCATTTTTGGGACATCTCGCCTCTTCTCAGATAAACAAAAAGACGCCCTGCTGGGGAACCACTGAAAAAGGGGGGTTTGAATCCGTGGGTGCTCAGAGGCAAAAAGCACCCCTCCAAAATTTTTGGGAATTTAAAAAAAAATGGGTTTCTATATAATACAAAGTTTTGAGCTATTTTAAATTTAAAAAAAACCTTTCCCCGTTTGGGGTTATTTTAAGAGATCACAGTTTATTGGAAGAGCGTACGGCTTTAGGGGAGCGAAGCAAAGATTCCTTTTCATTACCCACTGGAGAAAAAAACCCGGATTGTTTTTTTTTTTTTTTTTTTATTTTTGGGTTCTGTTAGCACGCCCCCGGGCAAACCGATACTCCAAATTGCGTTTAAATTTTTGGGGGGCCTTTCTTTTGAGCCGCAACCCGGGAAAATTTTTTCTTAGGGAAAACCCGAATTTTTACGATTTTTTTTTTTTTAAAAAAAAAAAATTCTTGGGGACTTATCATTTGCTTTATTTAAATTTAAAAATTTTCCAAAAACCTTAAATTTTATGAATTAAAGGGATATTCGGGGTGAAAATTTGAGCGCAATCGAAAAATTATTTTCATAAATATCAAAATTTTTACGAAGTTTTTTTTTTTTTAAAACAATTTCTTTAAACTTATTAAAACCCTACATGTTTTTAATTATTGTAATGTTTTTCCCACATAACCTTATTTTTTATGAAATTAAATTTTAATTTAGCGCAAAATGACAATTTTTTAAATTTTTAAAAAATCCAAATTTACGATTTTTTGTTTTTTTTTTAAAATTACGATTAATTACAAAATTTAAAATTTAATTTAAATTTTTTAAATTTTAAATTTAAATTTTTTTTTTTTTAAATTTTACTTAGTTTTGTTTTTTTCACAGAACAACAGAAAATTCGCAAAACAAAAGGGCAGTCAATGCACCAATTACGTCATCCAACAACGCGCCTTTAAAAAGGGGTTTCCCGAAGTTTCCTAGTTTTTTTTAAATTTCTTGCAAGTATGATGGAAAAACGGATTGTAAACTCAATTGTAGAAATTGTCCTGTCCATTTTTTTTTTGCGAAAAATAAACTTTAATGTTTAAAAATACGGGTGGGTTTTTCCTGTCCCAGGGCCTAAACAGAAAAAAGAATTTTAATTTTTAATTTCTAAAAAAATTTACAATTTTAGGGGGTCAAAAAATAATAAAAAATTTATCAGAACCCAAAAAAGGGGGGGGGAGTACGGGGGGGGAATCTTCATCCCCCCCCCGTCCCCCCCAAAATGAGATTTGGTTTTTGATTGCGAAAGCCAAAAAATGACCTTTCCCAAACCCATCACTAATTGTGCAATTTTCGATTTTTTACTTTTTTTTTGGGCCCAATCTTAAGTTTTTGGAATTAAAAAAATTTCTCGCCTTGGGCCCCCCCAAAAAGAGGGGTTTTGTCACCCGGGAACTTTCAAACTTACCATAAATTTTTGAAAAAACCCCCCCCCCCCCCACCCCCCCCCCCCCCCTTTTTATATACGTAGATAGTTTTCGTTACAAAATTTATATAAAAAATTTTGGAAAATAAAATCCCTTTAATAGGGCTACCCGCCCTGAATAAAATATACCGGAATCATGACAATTACACACGCAGGCTTTTTTCCCTTCCGAATTTTACATACACCAAAAAATGCCCCCCCAAAATCCCCAATAGAATATCGCTGACGCGGCCCACCCTTCGAAATGTTAGTGAAGTATTTAATTTCCCGTTCGGAATTTAAAAAAACCCCGGCGCCCCTAATTGAAAACAGGGTTGTGATTGTGATAAACGAGCAAAACGTTTTTTAAAACATTGCCCCATTGCGTGCTTAAAAATGGGCCCGATTGGGGTTGCGATTAATCAATTCTTTCATATTATTATAAAATTTAAGTTTTATAATTTCAGTATAGTCGATAAAAATTTCCCTAGTTGTATATTTTCGATCATAACAGCGTCTGGTACAATAGAAAACAGCACGACTGAGGGGGGAAAAGGGGTTTATGCCTTTGTATGTGAACAAAAGGGAAACCCCCCCCCCCCAAAAAAAAAAAAAGTTTGGGGAAAAAGGGTTTAAACCTGCAGGAAAGTTTGGTGAGAAGAAAAAAAAAATATGGAAACTGAGGAAGAGACATTTAAAGAGGAAAAACACAGGGGGAAAAGGACAAAGTTTATGTGGGGGAAGCGTCAGGCATAAAGGGGCCTACTAGATCTCCCCCAGGCGGCGGATGTGAATTTGCCCCGCGCATTTTAAAAGCCGGGCCCTTTGCCATTTTTTAACCAGACGTTACAAAAAACCCTCCCGGTCCCCGAAAATTCCCAATAAAAATTTCAAAAAAAGTATGAAATTTTTTAAAACCCAATAACTTTTGAATAAAAATTTTCCTCAAAATTTGATAAAAACGTTTGTTTGGGATAAAACGGATACATTCCCTCAAATTTTGAAGCTTTAATCCAAAAGGGTTAAAAAGGGGCAAACCAAAAAAATTGCTCAGGTTGTATCCTTTGGGTTTGAAAAATAAAAAACCCACACTAGAAATTTTTTAAAATTTATTAGCCCCCAGAGAAAGGGAAATTGCCCCCATTGTTGGGCGCCCTTTCGGTTCTTTCAACGTTCTCAAAATTTTTTTAATTTTTAAATTTATTTTTTAAAGGTAAAAAGTCTATCAAAATGGAAAAGGGGTTCGTATAACTTTGGGATGCAAATAAAAAACCAAAAAGCAAACTTTAAAAATTAATAGGCAGGGGTTGCAGAGTCAATTGCCCATTGAAATTGCGACAAGGGTTCTTTAAAACATTCAAAACTTGGTCGAGGTTGAAGGGCCCTTGTTTCTGATTGGGGTTAAGGACAAAAAAAGCTGGCCCAGATAGATATTTTCCAATACTTTTTTTCCGGGACGGGACACTTCATTGATCACCCATGAATTTAAACCCGGCAGTAGTTTTTTTTGGTGTGTCCCCAACCCGTCTGGTAAGAATTTATACAAAAAATTACTTTCCCGTTCTATATCATCGTTTTGTAAAAGTTGGGGTAAAACCCATTTAAAAAAAAAAAATACTAAAGCATATTTTTATTTAAATAAAATTTTTAAATTTAAACTGACTCCACTCGTGATGTAAACTTGCTTTTAAAGAAAAGGGTTTTAGGGGGCTGTTCATTTGAAAAATAGTGTTTTAATTTGTTAAGCAAACATCTTGTCCCTTTCTCTTAAAAAATAATTAACTCTCCCCATGAATAGTGTTTAAAGCGTAGAAAAAAAAAAAAAAAAAAAATTGTCGCCCCGTAGTGGGCTTTAAAAAAGGAGAGGGTTAATAAACGCGAAAAATACACATTTTCAAAAATATATTCTTTTTTTTCTATTTCCTTTGTGCTAGTTTGGGGAGTTTTTTTAATAAAAAGGAAATTTATTTTTTATATTTTATATATATTAAGTTTTAAAAAAAAATTTAAAGGGAAAAACTTTCGTCGGGGAAAGTTTTATCTTGGATAAGTCCTTTATTTATTTGACCAAATTATTTTTATCCATTTTTTAAAGGAAAAAAAGGTACGGATCTTAGTAAAATTTTAAATTGTTTTTTTAAAAACAGAAATTTTACGTTGAGTGCGTTTAAATTTTTTAGAAAAAACCCCAAAATTTACATAAAGCTCTAGTCCACCCCTGAAAAAGAAGTAAAGTGTTAATGGGGGAAACCCCAAAAGGCGTTTTTGGGGAAACAAAGGGAGTGAGCCATTGTTGAGCCCCGGTAACTTTTTCTTTCCTCCCCCATCAAAGGGCCCAAAACCGTTAAGTCCAAAGCCCCCCACTCTAGCCTAGGGGATGAGGGGGGAAAGCCCCAAAGTGGTCAAAAACCATTTCCAAGGGAAGGGGGGGAAAGGGGGGGGTTCTCATGTCAGGGTTTTGTCATCGTTTTTGATCTAATGGTAGTTTTGGTCGTCGCCCTTTTGGGTGGTGGTCAAGACACGGGGGAAAAGGTCCCGAAACGACGCCAGAGCCGCATCCGTTAGGGGAGTTAAAATCTTCCATGCTTATGAGTGATGTTTTCATTTTTAGTTGATAGATTTACGTACCTTTTCGTATTTTTTTTTTTAATTACGTATTGTAACGGCACGTCAAAAGAAAAGGGCCCTATTTCATTTTGTTTTAATCAAAAATTGTAATTGGATTTGATGACCTTCGTACAGCTATTAGCAAGAAATGATTAAAAAAATATTACAATATTTCCAGTATCCCGGGAAATCACGACGGGAAAGTTTTCTGTATTTGGTTCCCCCCACCGCGTTTTTTAAAAAACCATTTGCAATGTTGTTTCCCTTAGGATGTTATTTAAAAACATTTTCTTAGGACAAAAAGTTTAAACTGAATGTAGTCCCTAAAATTAGACAAAAAAGAAATTCCAAAAATTTAATTTAAATTTTTTAAAAAATTTTCTTACATGAAAATAACAGATAAGGTTTTTAGGTGGGTCACTTTTTTGGTTTAAAAAGAAACTTTTAAATTTATGCATTGCAACAGTTTGGGTAGCGAGCGTGTTTTGGGTTTAATCCCGACCCCGAAAGATATTTTTGTGGATAAAATCCCCCGCCATTTTAAAAGGACCTTGACTCCTTTGGGAAAAAAAAAACTATTTAAATCTTTGGTGACAAATAATTTAAAATGCTTCCTCGAAAGTTTTTTTCATTTTTCCAGGGGGAGTTTCATTAGAAAAATTCGCCCCGACTTTTCGTTGCCATGGTAACGGTACTTTGGTTTTTAATGTAATTTCCATCTACACTACTTACGGACAAAATAAAATTAAAATATTTGTGACCGGGCGGAAAAATTTTAAAAAGATTTTGGGCCCACCAGATTTTGCTCCGTTTAGTTAAAAAAAAAAACTTTGATTTAAAAAATTTAAAGTAAAATTTTAACTTTTTAAAAAGATTTTCCCCAAAAAAATAAGGGGATTTCAACGAGAAAAAAAAAAAACGTCGTGAAAGGGTATTAAAAAATTCGAAGCCGTCGGAATTTCCCAAAAATTCATTACACCTTATTATTTTTTGACATCCCGTCCTTTCTCAACAAACCCAAAGGAAAATGGCCATGGTATCGACTTTGCTGGCATGAAAACCCCTTTCCACCCGGGGGGTGGGGGCTTTTCCAGAAAAAGTTAACGGGGGAAACCAAATTGATATTATAGTAAAAAATCTAAGTCCCCCCGGTTTTATGGATTAGCTTTTTTTTTTTAAAATTTTTTGTTTTCGTAAAGGGCCCACTTTTCCCTTTTCAAGTGCCTTTTTTTATTGCATTTTAGGTGATTGTTGTTAAGTTTCTTGTTACTTGTTAATTTTTATAACAATTACCTTTAAAAAAACTAAATATTAAAACCTGTAATCTATGGGTTTTGTCTATCTTTTTTAACTTTTTTTTGAAAGCCCAAACTACCATTACCTTAATGTCCCTGGAAAAAAAATGAACGTTGTAAACCCCACCCGGGTTTTTGGGCAAAAAAACGGGCCCCCAAATTTTCACGAAAATATTTGCCACCTTTTAAATTTTCCCAAAAAAAAATCGTTAAAAAAATACGGGAAATTTATTTGGAAAAAAAAAGTATTTTTCGAATTGTACCCCAAAAAAAAACCCTAGAGGGCTAAAATTCCCGGGGATTTCGGGAAGGTCCCCCCCCAATTCCAATTTCCCCTATGCCGTTTTCCCGGGGAATTTTGGCGAAAAACAGACAGGAAAAAAAAAAAAAAAAAAAACAAACCAAAAAAAAAAAAAAACCCAAAAAAACAAAAAAAACAAATTTTTGCCTTTAAATTTTTTTACGGGGGCTTGAAATTGAAGGCTTCCTTTTCCTTTATCAAAAATTAAAACCTAAAAAAAACCCCACATTTTTAAAAAAATTTTCTAGGATTTCCCCAGCAAAATTTTTTAACTTTTTCTTTCCCCAAAGGGGACTTTATTTCCCATAACCCCTTTAAAGTCCATTTTGAAATATGAACGGTTTTTAGCCCCACCTTTTTGGGTCAAAAAAATCCCCCCCGGGCCCCATGTGACGAAAATATCGTACTAAAAACGAAAAAAAAACATTAAAAAAAAAACCTTTTATTTTTTGGGGTTTTCCCCCCCCGGCCAAAAATTTTTTTAAAAACTTTTTCTTTCAAAAAGGCAATAAAAAACACCAAAATCTTTAAGGGTTATGGAAATATGAACCCTTTAAAAAACCCCCACCCGTTTGGGCAGAATCGGCCCCCAAAGGGGTTTGAAAATTTTCCCCACCTTTTAAAAAACGAAAAAAAAAAAAAGGTTTTTTTTAAAGACGCTATTTGTTAGAAATAAATTTTTCGATTTTACCCAAAAAACGTGGCCCCGTTTGAAGTTTAGGATTTTGAAAGTTCCCCCCTTAATTTTTATCAAAAATCCCCAAAATGCCGTTTGCCCCCAAAAATCGTTTCGAACAAAAGACCCAAAAAAAAAAAAAGAAAAACAACAACAAAAAACAACAAACAAAACCCAAAATTTCATTGGAAACAAATTTTTTTAAAAGGGGTCAGTGAAATTTAAGTCTTCGCTTTGCTCGTTACGCTCATTCCCCAAAAAAAGGAAAAATGTCATCGATGTTTTTCCATGTTTTATGATGTTAAAATGGTATTTTAAAATTCCTCTTGTATAGACAAGGATATTTTTAAAAAAAATTCCCAACAACTTTGAGGAAATGCTTAAGTGGTCCCGTCTTACTTTTAAAATTTCCCCTCCATTCTTGTGGCCCCCCACCCCCAAAAAAAAATTTTTTTTTTTTGGGGGGGGGGGGAAAAATCATAAAAAATCGGGTTTGGGTTTAAAAAGTAGATATTACGTAACCCGGGGTACTTTTTGGGACGAGTGGTGCCCCCGAAAAAGAAGGGGGAAAAACGCACTCGATCAAAACCTTCTTTGAAAATGTTGTAAAATGTTTTTTTTGTTACTAAAGGAAAAAAAAAACCAACCAGATTGAGCTGAAATTTTAAAAAAGAATCCCCTTTACCCGTGTTACCCAAATGATAACGAAATGAGCAAAAAAAACGTTCGATTCATTTCACAATAAAAATTAAAAATGAAAAATAGGCCCCAAAATGTGCAGGAATTTTTTGGAGAGCGAAGGAAGACTTTCAATTTCCCCAAAAAGACCCCCCAAAAAATTTTGTCGGGTGTTTTTTTGTTTTTTTTGTTTGTTTTTTTGGGTTTTTTGTTTTTCTCTTACCCGGGGAAAACGGGTATTTCGATCTTGATAAAAAAATTTAGGGGGACCTTTCGAAATCTTTGAACTTAGGGGCCCTTTTACGTTTTGGGTACAATAGAAGAAATATTTCTCATGAAAAGGTTTCTTTTTGGGTTTTTTTTTTGATTTTTAGTGCGATATTTTTTGTTTACATTTGGGTCGATTTTGACCAAACGAGTGGGGGTACCAAAGTTCATATTTTACAGCACATTAAAGGGTTATGGGAATGTATTGATTTTAAAAAAAAAAAATTGAAAAAGATAGCCGGAATCTATAAAAAAAAGTTTTTAATTTTAGTTTTTTTTTTGGTGTTTAAAAATTAAAACCTTTATTTCCATTTGATTTGGCTAACTTTCAATTTTCTTTCAAAAGCAATACATCCCAAACTTAAACCCTTTAATTTTTTCCATGTGAAAAAATGGAAAAGTTTTAGCCCCACCCATTTGGTAGGGCCCCCCCAAATAGCACGAAAATATGATTTTAGGTCTTCTCAAAGGCCTTGTATGAAAAAATTTTACAGGTGGGTTTTTTAAACCTTTCTCACAGCCTGTTACAAAAAAATCAAAAATCCAAAAAGACCTAATGATTTCTTTGTAGGGCCGTGTTAATATGTTTTTTTTTTTATTTTAAAAAATATTTAAAAATTTTTTAAATTTAAAAAAACCATCCAATAACCCCCGCGACTAAAAAAAGCGTTTGCGAAAGGTTCCTAGTTTTAACGCCCAAAGGTTTTTTTCTTGAAGACGCATTTATATCGAACGGGCTTGGGTTTCCTAGTTAGGGAGAATTAGGGGGTGTTTTTACATTTTCTCCTTGTTTCCCTTTTAGAATTTGGGAAAAAGGGTTTTTTTTCAGATTGGTGGAGGTGAGGCCGTTTGGCCAAACCCCTGCAAAAATTTTCCTCTGTCCCTTATTACGTTCCTTGGGAAAACGACAAACCCGCACTATAAACCCCCACCACCCCCCAAACCCAAGGGGCCCCCACCACGACCCCCGGGGCCCCCACGACCACCACCCCCCGGGAACCAAAAACCACCCCCCAAAAACCCCCCCCGAAAAACCACCACCCCGACAACCCCCACCCAACCAAAAACCACCCGACAACCACACCACGGCCGCAGCCCCCCCTATTTTCATGTAGTTTTAGCTTTAGGTGGGAAAAGGGAAATTTTAAAAATTTAATTTTAAAAAATTTAAAATTATAAGTTTAAAGTTTTTAAGTTTTTTTTTTTATTTAAGGTATTTTGGCTGGCCAGTATTGGTTGTAAAAAAAAAAAAAAAAATTTTTTGTGAAAATTAAAAAAAAAAACGAGATATTTAAAAAATTTTAAAAAAATAAAAAATTTTTAAAAAAACGCTATGACATGTCTTTTTGCCCCCCAAATCATCAATTGGGGATTTTCCGGTCCACCCGTCTTGTCTCCATGTTCCATCCCGCCTTTTTAAGGGGTTACGCACCCCTTTTTTAAATAGCTCGGGCCCAAAATTTTATACCCGGGAAACTATCACCTTTGTTACCTTCATTTTTTAATAATTTACCCTAATTATCCAAAATTCGAATATTCCCTGTTTTTTAATTTTTTTTAAAAAAAATCAACCGGATTTTGGGGGGTGCCCCGTTTAAAAACATTAGTATTTCCCCTCTATTCATAAAAATATTTTATTTTCTTTTAAACCCTATTAATTTTTTCTCCCTTTTGTTTTTTTGCACTTAAAATTTTTTATAATTTGTTTATTGGTTTATCACCATATAATTATTTTGTTTAAATTGTTTTGTGTATTTAAAGTAATTTTAATTTTTTTTTATTTATATTTTTATAAGAATTTGGGGCTACGTTAAAGGAAATTGCGTGAATAGACTTTATATAAAAAAAAAAATACATTTCATAAATACTACATACATACATACATAAATACATACATTTCTACATATACATTTCATCCTACAACATACATTTAAAACATACATAAAAATACATCCCTACAACATACATACATACCAAAACCAAATTTTTTTAAAAAAAATACATACCCTCATACATACATAAAATTACATACCCTACATACATACATACAACATAATTAAAAATTTCAAAATACATACTACAATAATACATACATACATACATACATACATACATACCCTTTCATACATAATAACATAAACCCCACCCTCCCTACATACATACCTACATACATAATCATACATCACATACATACAGACATACAGACAAACAGACAAAAATACATACATACATGCATACATACATACTACATACATACATACATACATACATACATACATACATACACTACATCGAATCTCTGTGGCTGATCGAATCTCTGTGGCTGATTTCTCAACTGCTGGAGTGAAACTATCGTCCATACTCTCGGAACCAGCTCAAGTCACTATGGATGATTCCTCAAATGCTGGAGTGCAACTATCGGCCCTGCCCTTGGAGCCATCTCGAGTCTCTGTTGATGATTCCCAAACTGGTGGAGTGCAACTATCGTCAATGCCGTCGGAGTCAAATCGTGACTTTGAGTTGGTTCAAAATCATCGAGGGAATGAAATCATCATCACGGAATGCCTCAACCGGACAACATCTCCTGTTAACACTCCGGCTCTCGAGGACCCTTCAGCTGCCCAAGGAAACACGATGGTCGCAGTCCCACCCGTAGATCCAGTTAGGGAAGGAGAGACAGAAGAGAACGCTAAGTCTACCATGACCGAGACTGAGAAAACATGGGTTGCTGAGATCCCTGCAAGTGACATCATGAACCGCATTAATTCTATGGTGGTGGAAACACAATCTCCAATATCTAGCAGAACCAGACAGACCAGAAACCCCAGGATTACACAAGTCAAGTCTCGAGGCAAAAGAAATTCTAAGGTGATAAATTTTCAAATTCGCAATTCGCTAACACTACCAACCTAACACACAACAAGGATAGGGGTGATCTGTTTCTGACTGTACCAGAACCACCTTGCCACTTGTGTTTAAAAAAGGAAAATGCTAAACAAACCTTATCCCACCCATCTCAAAGTATAATAAAATCAACAGCTATCAGTGTATTACATCAAAACATCCAAAGTCTAGCAAACTCCATAAATAACCTAGAAATCTTTTTAAGTGAGCAACTTTCTGTCAGTGAAAATATTGATATATTGTGTATATCTGAGCATTGGCTAAGTGAATGCGAAATTTCCCAAATAAGAATTTGTAATTATACTTTAATTAACGCATATTGTCGTAAAAGCAAAAAATGTGGTGGGGTAGCTATCTTTGCTAATAAGATGTTGCATTCTAAAGCAACAAAAATACTTGGACTTGAAAAGCTTAGCCATGAAGGTATAATTGAAATAGCAGGCATTAAACTTGGTTTTAAGTAAGAGTGATAGTAAAAATCAATTCGAAAAGATAACCATCGTAAATCTACAGCGACCCCTTTCAGGAAACATTGACTTATTCATATGTACTCTCCAAGAAGTACTAGAACTTGTCATTAAGAAACAAAGCAAACTTATTTTGACCGGAGATTTTAATATTGACACATCAAAAAAATCTATAAGTAACCTAAAGCTAACAAACCTCCTACAATGTTTCAATATAAATTTGACTATAAATGAGACTACGAGGATTGATCCTGTTCATTTTACACACTCCACTATCGATAATATAGGAACAAACTTAAGTCCTGATAAATTTAGAAGTTCAGTAATTATAAGTAATTTGTCAGACCATTTTGCACAACGTATTGCGTTTCAAGTATCAGCTGGTGTCAATATCCCTGTTACAAAGATCATTCATAGAAGAATTTTTAGCGTTGATCAGGTACAAATATTTAATGAACGTTTATGTGATATAAATTGGGACCCAATAATGGTAACTGGTAACGCTAATAAAAGCTTTGAAATATTCAATGACATGTTTCTAAGGATTTTTAATACAACATTTCCAATTAAACACCAAAACATTAACCTTGCTAACACTAACAATAAATGGATTACTTCTGGTATTAAAACTTCTAGATTAAATTTGAAATGTTTATTTATTCTTAAATGTTATTATCAAGATCCATTTATTGTGCAGTATTATATTAAGTACAAAAAGTGCTATATGAAAACCATAAGACATGCAAAAAAGTTGCACATAAGTGAAAAAATCAGGAAAAGTGATAATAAATCTAAAGCCATTTGGGGCATAGTTAATGAACAAATAAATAAAACCCAACCAATAAAAAATAATTTATCTATAAAATCACCAGAAGGGCTCATTATAGATGATCAGCAAATCATTGCTAACAAATTCAACTTATATTTTACTGAAATTGCCTCTAATTTGACCAAGAATATTAAAAGTGATGAATGTGTAGTTATGGAATATTTAAGTAACGTAAAAATTGACAATGCCAATTCATTTTACTTCTTTCCTGTAAACTCTAGTGATATTATTGAAGTAGTAAATTCATTAAAGAAAAAACATTCGAGTGGTGTTGATGGTATACCGGTTTCGCTGCTGAAACAGTGTATTAGATTCATAGCTGAACCACTTAGTTATATTATTAATGAATGCTTATCTCAAGGGGTTTTCCCGGAAAAACTAAAAGTAGCTAAAGTCATTCCTATTTTTAAGAAAGGGGATAGACAGGCATTAGATAACTACCGTCCAATATCAATTTTACCAGCTTTCTCAAAAATCCTGGAAAGAGTTATGTATAGTAATATGACCTCGTATCTAGATAAGTATAATATAATATCTGATCACCAAAATGGTTTTCGTAAAAATCGCTCAACAAAACTTAGCATACATAACTTTGTTCAAATGATTACTGAAGCATTTGAGCAAAATCAAAATCCACTTGGAATATTTTGTGATCTTTCAAAAGCTTTTGACTGTGTTGACCATAAAATTTTGCTGAATAAATTGTCTTATTATGGCTTCCGTGGTACAGCACTGAAACTAATAGAATCGTATTTTGACAACCGCTTTCAAATCACAGAAACTACCAGTTATATTGGACTAAATGAAGAAGTATACATTTCTAACCCTAGTAAAATTGTATGTGGAGTGCCCCAAGGCTCCATTCTTGGCCCTCTGTTCTTCATTATTTACTCCAATGATTTTTGTTTTGTCGTTGATGATTCGGAACTCTTTGCTGATGATGGCAGCTTACTTGTTAAAGGCTCATCAAGTGTTGTACTTAAAACTAATGCAGAAAATAAAATAGCTAAAGCAAGTGACTGGTATCAAAACAATAAATTGGTATTTAATTCTAGCAAAACTATCTTTATTCAGTTTCATTCATCACAAAAACGTAAACATCTAGATAAAATCGATTCTATTACAAATGTAGTGGATGGATTAATTATTTTGCCTGTATCGCATTTAAAGTCTCTAGGCATAATTTTAGATGAAAATCTTAGTTGGTCACAACATTGTTTGAGCCTCTGTAGTAAACTTAGTTCGGCTTGCTTCGCAATTAGATCCATAAAGGAAATAGCAGGGTTAAATGTGGCTAAGATAGTTTATCATTCTAACTTTGAATCTCACCTACGTTATGGAATAGAATTTTGGGGACACTCAGTAAATGTATATACATTATTTAAATTACAAAAAAAGGCAGTGAGAAAAACATGTGTGGCCTTCAGTCATCTAGTTACGTTAAGGCTCACTGAAAGCCGCTATTCATTAAACACAAAATATTAACCCTCTATTCCCTGTATATTTTGGAGGCAACCTCTCTTGTTAAATGCCTTACACATTCAAATAAACCTTCCTTAAACCATGAAGTACACCAGCACAACACTCGTCATAATAAAGACATTCATTCTACACAGTATAGTACGAAGCTAACTCAAAATAACTCTATGTATATTAATTTTAAACTTTTTAATAAATTGCCAGACCTGATAGCTAATGCAAAAGATCTAATAACATTTCGAAGAAAACTTACAACATTATTGACCCTTAAAGCCTACTACACCATGGAGGAGTTCCTTCAAGACAAAGATCTTGGATTTGACGATAAGAGAGCGATTGAGGCTATTTCAAGTACTGTCGTAGTTTAAATTTAGATTATCAATGTAATGCATTAAATGTTTCATTGTCGGTGCATAACTTCTAGTCATTCAAAGATGTGAAAATATTGTTTTGTTATCTAGGTCTAGCTGAGTATCTGATTAGTTATATTGTGATCACTGAATTTTATTTTATTTCACTATGTTATTGTTTTTATTATAATAATTATTATTATGATATTGTTATTGTGTAAATCAGGCGACACAATCTTCACTGATTGTCTTGGTTTAACATTTACTTGTATACCTGTACTTGTATAATGGTTAACTTGTCTGAATAAAAATTGAATTGAATTGAATTGAAATTGAATACATACATACATTACATACATACATACATACATACATACATATACATACATACATACATACATACATACATACATACATACATACATACATACATACATAAACACTACACATACATACATACATACATACAGACAACATACAATCACTAATAATTTACACAACTAATACATCATCATCCCTAATACAAACACACACATAAAATGCATGTAGTTTAAGAATCTAATAATTTCTGTATGCCTAGATTTAAGAAAATTTAATTCTAGTATTCATTTAAAATCTAATTTGTTCTATAGATGTTTCTGTTTATGTTTGCATGTTAATAATATGTATATTATGCTTCACAAACTATCTATCTAAACTTCTTTGTATTGCACTTGTGGGACACCCGTCCGCAAAAATAAAAATTTGTAATAAAACGTGTAAACTGCTTTAAAGTAAAAGTTCCCCCAAAACAAAAATTTGTAAAAAAGACGGCAGCCAAGCTCTCCTTCAAAAGTCTTCGGCTGTGAATGCTGTGAGATATAGAAGTTGAGCCAAGCTTTTTATTCTTTCTCCCTAGTTTCGCTTTGAAAATATGTAAGATCATTTCGCCTGTTGACGAGCGCCAAGCCAACGATTTTTGTGGTAAAAAAAGTAAATTTTTTAAACTCGAAATCATAAAAAAAATTCTTGGCCATGAACCAAATTCAATGGCCAAGTCATTTTTTTTATGATTTCGAGTTTAAAAATTTTACTTTTTTTACCACAAAAATCGTTGGCTTGGCGCTCGTCAACAGGCGAAATGATCTTACATATTTTCAAAGCGAAACTAGGGAGAAAGAATAAAAAGCTTGGCTCAACTTCTATATCTCACAGCATTCACAGCCGAAGACTTTTGAAGGAGAGCTTGGCTGCCGTCTTTTTTACAAATTTTTGTATTTTGGGGGGATATCACATCTTTTTGTTGTTCGTTCGCTATCAAGGTGTGAATGATGGACTTTGAATGATTATATTTGTTAAGTTCAAAGTTGTTTTTTTACATTTTTGGGCCCACGGTCCCCCCAAAGATACCCCTTGAATAAATAAATAAATAAATTTTTATTTAGAGTCTACCCACTCAGTTATATATAACTGATTTTCAGTGGGGGACTTTAAATCAAAGCGACCAAGCCAACCCTGCAGGCCCCGACGCAATCGACGAGTGAGCGATAACCAACCAAAGATCGATATTTTTAATAGGAAATATATCAATCAGTGGTATGGACAGTGCGACCATCCGCGGATCAACGCCAGAATCAACAAGGCCGATCCAGAACAACTCTGGAATTTATTATGTGCTTCGTTGCTAGGACGGCTCCAAAGTCACCGTTTACAAACTCCTAAGACAAGAACTGATAGACTTAAGTCCAAATCAGAAGTTAAAAAACTTCTGACTTTAGCGGGAATCGAACCCTGGCCCTTCTGCATTGGAAGCAGATACGCTAACAACAAGACCAACGCACTAGCATAAGCACTTGATATTTATAATGGTTAAGAGCATGTTTAATTTCAAGCTTGTACAAATTACTACGCCTGAGTAATTACGCGTTTTGATTTTGATTTTGATTTTCCCCGGTCCCAATTGCCCGGTTTTTGTTATATGAGGTACATCTGAGTGTGGCCCAAGTTTCAAAGTTCTAAGATGAACCGTTTTCTCGGTATAGCGTATTATTCATAAGAGTACGGAATTACCTACTTTTGATAATTTTGGTTTTTTTCCGGTACCCGTTAACCAATTTTGCTTTCCATATTCAAAAGTGATAAAGAATGAGAGATATCAAAATGTATTCCACGTTTGAAACATCTCAGTTGTAGCGTTTTCTTTGAATGATTCATTTCTTAAAGTTCAGATATGTTTTTTGTCATTTTTGGGCCCATGGTCATCCCAAATTTAGCCCCTTGTGTTTTGGACGCAAGATATTTATAATAATTAATAGCATGTTAAATTTCAAGTTTGTACAAATTACCACGCCTTGGTAATTACGCGTTTTGATTATCATCCAAATTTTGATTTTCTCCGGTCCCTGTTACCCGATTTTGGTTTTGAAAGCAAAAGGCACTGCGTCTGAAATACACCTAAGTGTGGTCCAAGTTTCATAGTTCTAAGATTTACCGTTTTCTCTGTAGGCTAAAGAACTCTCCGCGGAGAACTCATAGCCACCCACCCACCCACCCACCCACCCACCCAGCCAGCTTTAAGGAATTTGACGATGTTGAGAGCCTTTTTTAACACAGAACGAGTTGTCGGATCGGGTTGATTTTTTTTTGGTATGTCATGGACCACATACCAGGTCATATACCGAGTTTCAAGATTGTAACTCTTTCGGGGCGGCGTGTGCAGATAGCTGAAAACCCCCCAACTCTGGTAGGTGTATATAGGGCCGGAGTTCGGTGTCGCCTAGCAGCCGTATTCGCTTGTCTGCCAGGCGACGACCGTCGCCCTAGATATTTCTCACACGAGTCTCATACAAAACCTAAGCAATCATTTCTCGTTCATATTTTTCTCTAATAATAATATTGTTGTACTTACATGTCACACACTACCAAACTTTACTGCCAACTCAACCAACACACCAACTTAAGTGTTAGACTTAACTTAACTGTAACCGCCAAACTCACACACACACTTCTCTGCTGTTCACACTCTTGGCGAACACTGACACACCCGCCTAATGAGTTCACTTCACGATTAGCCGGCCAATATGTTCGGCACGGAACACAAACTCCCTAGCTTCTTAATCCCCCATGAATAATATACTAAAATAACGTAATGTTATGAATTCGTGTTCTTATATTTTACGCATCACGATCACATACATTTGTAATTAATTCATCATACCAATTTCAACCACGCCCAAACACACGTTTTTGTTTATTTAGTTATAATCTCTGTAATTTTTGGTACATTTCTTTATTTACTTTTATAATTATTAATTCATTAAGTTATAAAGTTGTTAAGATATTTATTTATCTTGTGTTCTGTAATGTTTAAGACAGTTCAGAAATTACAAAAGTCCATCCCGACCGGGGTTCGAACCATGCTTAACACTAACCCGTTTGAGTTGTGAAACGAACAAAACTGTACATACACAAATCAGTACCCTTAAACATTTCCAAACTTGAACGGTACCTCATTAGTATTAGTATTAGTATTACTAGTTTTAGGGAGCTTTAACAGCTAAGATTATTCGCGTCTCCAAGATAAAACAGTTTCTACAAGTTTGAGTTTAACCACCATGTAAACTTCTTTCCAAGAGGAGGAACGTAATGGGGGACGCGGGGGACAAGGGGTGGACACTGGACAGGCCTGTGCTGGTAAGAACCAGCCACAAGCGTATGGGGAGGGCAGGGGTGGTCGTCTTCGTCTGTGTCATCATCCGTCCGTGTTGTCATTGTCGTCGCCGACGGGGAGGTAGTCAAAGGGAAGGGGAAAGTTCCCCGACGACGAGCTCTCGCCATTAGTTTCAGGGAGAAGAACTCCTTTAATCACGGGCCAAACCACGAGAAGGTTGCGAGCCGGAATTTGATGGCCCGGTACCTCATTAATAAATAACGCGCTCACACACAAAAGCAAATGTTCGCTATGGAAAGACCGGGAATGAGCTACTGGCTTTGCTGTATACTGGTCTGCTCGGGAAGAGAATGTCAAATTCGAGAGTCGTCCTTTGAAAACTTATCATTTTTCTTTTCGAAATTAAATTTAAATTTTAAGATTTTAAAAGGATTTTTTTTAGGGGGGACGAGGATCGCCAAAGTCTGTGCCCCGATAGTAAACGATCCTTGTGTGTTGTCACCCTTAAGCCGCATGCGGAGAACAATGTTTGAAACAGGTTCTGGTGCTAATAAAAAAAAAAATATATGTTATAATAGTATCTTAACGGTAATATATATATATGTTTAACCTTAGCTTTATAGTAGGCGACTAAAACGCTGTTATGTATTACTACTTTAGACTGAAATAAAAAAGTGACTACACTGGGGATCGAACCCGGGTTCTTAGATGTCCGGGCTATGCTCTTACCAACTGAGCTATGCAGCCACCAATTTAAAACTGTTTAATTTTTGGTATGTTTTGTTAATTTCGTCTGTAGTCTAATAGGCAGTGCAATCTGCTCTACACACGTTATTAACAATGTACAAAACAGACCAATAATTAGACAGATTAAAAAAAAAATACGAAAACTTATTTTCTATTGAAAATACAGACAAAAAATGAGAGAAAAAACTACAAATATAAATAAAAGAAACCACTGCCCATATGACGTATTAAAACAACTCAAAGAAACTCACTGAAAATATGAAAAAACTGAACTGATGAAAATATGTGTACAGAGTGGCATTAAAACCATTGAGTTTACCTTAAAAACGGAGTACTTTAATTAATTAATATTTAATCCATATCGGCCACGAAAATTTAAAAAAACTCACACGGCGCACAATCCCCCCGGTATCTTATCACTTGGAAGAATCATCGTTTAACTAGGATATTCGTTAAATTATTTCGTAGCGTGTTTTTTTAGCCACACATGAAACATTTTGTTCCCTCGGAGAACAAATTCAGAATTATATAATTTTAAATATTCCTAGCCACGCCCAAAATCGATAAACTCTCAAGCTATGTGTGGGACTGAAACATAGATTGTTGGATGTGTGCTTGAAATCATCCGCGCCATGACCATATTATGAGCTAAGAACGAGAAGAAAAATAATTTTACGTATTGGTTTCTGAACAATCATACAAATTTGTTAAATTGAACGTTTATCCAGTTTTGAATAAACCCTTTTATTTATTTTTATTTATTTTATTTATTTATTTAACGTCTATCCTATTCAGTTATAAAAACTGATTTACAAAGGAGGACAACTAAATAAATCTAATTATATAGATGCATTATTACAATGCAGAACGTCTGCGGTTTGAATCCCCCATTTCTGTCAATCAATCAATTCATGGGTGTGGTAGGTACAAGTAGAGACATAAAATAAATATATTGAAATATAATCGTATTTCGAGTCTACCCACTTAGTCATATAATTAATTTTCAGTGGGGGACATACAACTTTTTTTTAGCAGACTTTGCAATAAAGCACATAATCAATTCTAAAATTGTTTTGATTATCTTGTTGATTATGTCGTCAACTGTGGATGAAGCGTTTTAGTCATTGATGAACGTTTGCTACTTTACGTCTTATGTTAATGCACTTGCACTATTCGAGACAATTGCACGGATACGGGGTTGCCCGAATAGGCCCGGGCCGCCCTAAAGTTAATGATATATTTTTCTCAATTTCTGTTTAAAAAAATGGATTGTGTTTTGATATGTACAAAAATATACTTTTGCCTCCTTCATTAAAAATTTTTGTTTGATCATTCTTCTGTTTCATGAGTTCCTGTTAATACAACAGCTAAGCAGAAAAAAAAGAAGTTTTTCAACTTGCACTTCTTTACTTTAAGCCCAATGTTTGTTGTTTTTGTGAATATAAATTCGAAAATACACTTCCTAAAAAGCCCCACCACCACCACCCATAATCGTTCCAGATTTTATGGTTGGGCCGCCCCCATTTTGGGGGCTAGAACTGCGCTTTTATGGTTTGGCCGCCCCCATTTTGGGGGCTAGAACTGCGCCTGACATAAAAAAACAGCTTATGAGTAAAATCGACAGTATTGACTCGAGCGTTAGGCGCGCGACTCTGGATTCAAGAGTGCCTGGTTTCAAATCACGTCGAGACCCGCAATCCTGACTGAATGTTTTTTCCAAGGTTTTCCTCAGTCGTTCATGCGAAAGCAAGGGATTAAGCCCACTTCAACAGCCCTCGAACATTCCTTCACAATTGTCCTAATTCCACTAAATCCTAGATAGACTCGTGAAGAGGGGCAAACATAGCACCCGATAACTAACTCATTTCCCCAAAAAATTATGATTTTTATGTGTTAAGATGGATCTATGACGTTGAAGGACGATTTAAAAAAAACATGTTTTATGCGGGTTTCGGATCCACGTCCTCGTATAGCCATACGCTTCGGACCATCGCTCTATTCGT
Source organism: Sweltsa coloradensis (assembly GCA_024449915.1). Lineage (NCBI taxonomy): Eukaryota > Metazoa > Arthropoda > Insecta > Plecoptera > Chloroperlidae > Sweltsa > Sweltsa coloradensis. Next base: position 30,071 of record JAMZAV010006146.1, read on the forward strand.
ATGTGCTTAAATACACCTTCTAAAAAGCACAATTTTAATAAATGCTCTGTGCTGCTACTATTGTTTTGTTTATTAAAATGAACACAAGTTAAAATTAAGATGAAGCAACGTATAACATTCGGTTGAGTTTAGGTCGTGAGTAGGGGGTAAGTCACATCACCCTTGTATTATTTCTTATTCCACAACCCCCTGCAACCCCTCATTCACCCTATTTTCAAATTTCTTTAGTCTTATGAAGAATCCTCCTTACACACAGCGCAGGAACGCGGCGGGTGATTTAACCGTAATGAACCTTTGTTACCATATCGTAGGGCGTAAGTCACATCACCTTTCATAATTTGTGACCCCCCTCCCCAACCCCTCCAACCCCCATTCATCCCAATTTAAAAATTTGATTTTATCAACTTATAATAAACTAAATACTTATATGCATAGTGAATACTCATATCATCGAGCTTATCCAAATATCTCTTTCCTAATCCTCCAACCCCCTCATTCATCCCCTATTTCAAAATTAGCATAAGCATTTTTATCAAATATTATAGAGAACGTTTGTACAATCTTTTCCACATAATCCTTAGAAATCTCGACCCCTAATTGGATGAGCGTAGCAAGCGAAGCGAAGATTCCATTTCACTACACTGGAGAAAAAATTCGGAATGTTTTTCTTTTTTTTCTGTTTGTATTTTTGTGTGTCTGTTTACACGATTCCGGCTAAACCGATACTCCAATTGCAATGAAATTTCCTGGAGACCTTCGAAATCTCTAAACTAAGAACTGCCACGTTTTTGAGCGCAATCAAAAAATTATTTCTCATGAAAATCGCAATTTTACGATTTTTTTCGATTTTAACAAAATTCCTTCGACTTATAACACCTACATGCTT